>CM046040.1:81304973-81370506 GCA_025215565.1 Flaveria ramosissima
GAAGGAAAGAGTAGAAAGACTCAAGGCTAGGAAACAAGAGCTAGAAAAAGAAGTGAATCATAACGTTGAGTCGCACAATAACGCACCGAGGTTAAAGGTGGTTCAAGTGACAGAATCATCGGATCTTAAACTAGAGGCTAACTTGATATTCATGGTGAATAACAAGAACATTGTACCATTTGAAGTATTGAAAGTCATAGAAGAAGGTGGTGCTGAAATTACTAGTTCTAACTTCTCTACCATCGGCCAACACATCTATTGCACCATTCATGCTCAGGTCCATCACATCTTCTGTCAATTTATAAAACCCTTTAGCAACATCTATATGCATATGCATATGTACATGTACATCCATTCATATGTATATGCATTATGCATGTCACGATCGGTAGATTTTTTTTAACTAGGTAATTAATTGGCTTACTATATGGTTTTCTAGGCAAAATATAAAGTTATTTTGAATATGTGTGCCCTTTAACTAGCGGATGTGATGACGTGGTATTGAGTTCCACTCGTGCGGAAAATAGAAGTGGCCTGAAACATAATTTCGATGTAAATTGATTTTTCTCTCATAACCTGTAAAAACATCCACACACACCTTTTAGTTTTTTTTCAGACACCCCATATAAATTTCATTGAAAACCAAGGTCGTTCGAAAAAAATGATTTTTTGTACTAAAAATATTTTATTTCCCGAATGAAGTTGATTTTTAACGAAAGTTATGCCGTGATGTTTGATAAAAGAAAGAAAAAAAACTAAACGAGATAATGTATTCAGATTTTTTTAATATTAACAAGTTATAATAAAAAATCAAACTTTTTTTAAAAGTGAAAACTTTGAATTAAATATTCTATAATCAAATTGTAAGCTTTCTGCATTAAATACACATATGTACGTGGGGCTAGCGATCGAGTGTCATGTCATTACATTTACTAGCTTGTGTGATTTGCACTCCTAGAAGGCAAAATGGTTTTAGATTTTGCCTACAACCATAAACCCTTGTCATATGAATATTACAATTCAAAAAGCTATGATTTTTCATTAATGACTTTATTAATTTTTATAATTTGTGTAGGCTATTCAAGCTCGATTAGGGTTCGACACCAAACTAATAGAATCCCAATTGATGGCACTATTTTACACTGAAGTATAATCTCCACACTGTAAGTATAAAATCATTATTATGATGGCTGTACGAGGATCTTGACGATGAGGGATCATTAGTTGTACAAAAACTATTCGATGAAGTGATAAAGGTAGTATGCAATGCTCAATGTATTTTAAATACGTTCTTTTGTGGAAGCTTGTTTAAACAATTTAGTTATGCAAATTTATTGTGTTTAATATTATTAGGCTTGTACCTACCTTGTATTTTTTGTTTGTTATAAAACTTTAAATTGGTACATTTATAAAATATGCATGTTTCTAAAGTTTCAACATATTCGCTTTGTTGCTGTACGTGGGGCACTCCCTCCGGCTCCATTTTCTTCATAATTGTCACAACAATTCACACAACATCCACCATCATTTAATCAATATATATTTTTTGTTTATGATTATATAATATATATATATATATATATATATATAGTAATATATATATAATATATATATATTATTATCTATATATATATATTATATATATAGGTATATATATATATATAGATATGTATATCTATATATATATATGTATGCTATATATATATAATATACACACACTATATAGATATATCGTATATGGATAGATATCGAGATACACACATATATATAATATATGTAGATAAGAGATATATTTAGATATACATATATATATAGATACATATATAGAATAGATAGAACACACACACACACACACACATATATATATATAGATATATATATATATATATATATATATATATATAGATATATATATATATATATATATAGATATATCTATATATATATATATATATATATATATATATATATATATTATATATATATATATATATATATATATATATATATATACATTACATATATAGAGAGGGTTCAAATGAGAACACCTTTTTTGTAAGAACTATAGGAACCAATCTTATCAAACTTTTTTTATCACATGCAAATCATATGTCATTTTACCCCTTTTTTTAAAAACGTTCATAACTTTTTTCACGATATTTTTTTTCAAAAAAAATTCACCTAAAATTCGTAGTTTCTTTTTATCTTTCCAACGCCTACCATATTGATATACTTTTCTAAAAAAATCGTCAATCCGTTATTTACATATGTGTAAATCTAGTTATACACATGTGTAGTATGTCTTACACATGTGTAAATCCGATATTACACATGTGTAAAACGAATTTCGTTAAAAAAACGGGATTTTTTTTTATTTTTTATGAAAATTTTTTTATATTTGTAAGACCCCCCCGTTCCCGGGAAGCCTCACAATTGGTTAATCATAGCATAAAATCAGTTTAATAATAAAACATTGTAGCGGAAATAATTAGACATTCATTTAAAACTTAGAAACCATATTGTACTCATACATTTGTCCTTTAATTTCAAACAAAACATGTTACTTGTTCTTAATTACAATAAAGATTTCATAAATAATAATGCCATCCATAGCTCCCCAAGTAGCTCCGTGTGCCATCCTCAGCATCAGCACTTACCTGCCAACTATTATGCATAAAAGTCAGCTTCTCTGAGCGAGTTCTAGTTTTAAATATTATAAGAAAAATATAAACTTTATCCTTCATATAATGACCAGGCATACAAACATAGTATATAACATTACATGCATCATAATAAGCATGTTCATTATCTTCCTTCTTTCATTATCTTTCACTTTCATCATAAACGAGATTGCACAAAGCAGAGCTCCATGTTGATTGACAACAAATGCCAATCCCTGTCGGTACACATGAAAACGGTAGCTAACCCCCGACAGTTGATCCACACTGCAAGGCACATAGCCCGCTCATGAATACAGATCCATCATCATACATCAGACTCACATAAGTGAAGTCTATCATAGTGCTTGCAAGACTTTACATCATCAAACGGGCCCGGGGTAACATTCATTAAGTTTCACTTTTCACTAATATCATCTTCCTCTTTAGTATATTATAATACTTAACTTATAAGTACACAACATGCCAAGTACTAATTATCATAAAACATAACCGACCCGCCGCGGGACAGCGGGGGTTCGGGGGCGGCAGCCCCTGACAGCGGGGTCCTAGGGGCAGCAGCCCCTAGTGGGGTCCAAGGGCAACGCCCCTGGTGGGGATCTAGAACTCACTTGGATACCACGAGTAACCTCTAGACTAAGCTTTCTAGGCTAGGATCCCACTACACAACCTGCAGACAGTTAACACTCTAAGGGGTTAATGTTCCCTAAATTCGCTGCTAATTTCGTGGCAAGATCAGCAATTTCGCAGCTAGATTCGCCAACACTTTCGCTGCTAGTTTCACCAGCAGTTTCGCTGCTAGTTTCGCTAGCACATTCGCTGGCAGTTTCGCTGGCATCTTCGCTGCTAGTTTTGCTGCCAGTTCGCCCAACTTTCATTGGAAAAACATGTCTGCGAAACTACCTGCGGAAACTATAGTTTCGCAGAAAGTCCTCATAGTTCGCTGATTGAATATGCAAATTCGCTGGATGAACATACAGTTTCGTAGATCGCATAAAAATTACGAACAAGTCCGTTTTTAACCCAAAATCATAACTTTTTACGTCCAATCTCTTAGTTTGTCATCCATGAGGCTAAATCTAAGCTTTATACATGTTTCATACGTAAAAATGTGACCTTTATGCGATTCTTTGCAACTTTTCAAAACCAAAACACTAGAATCCGGGTTTGATTTACAGAAGGGTTTAGAAGTCGATTCTTACCTGGATTTGTTGCTTCTTTCTTAGATCTTGATGCTCCAACACCCAGATCTTCAATCTCTTCACCTTGGAAGCTTCAAATCTTGAGTTTTCTTCACTTTCTCTCTCTACTTTCTCTCTCTACGAATTTGGTGGCTAGGGTTGTAATGAGGAAGATGAAGCTGGTTTGGGTGCTTAAGGGCTGATTATGGGCCTTTAATCCCATAGGCCACTACCCAATAAGCCTAATTTTAGCCCATGACCATTTCTTTACCTTATTAAAAATACCCAATAATTAAGCCCATTATCCTTAATGACTCGTTTCGACTTTTCGGGGTGTTACATATTTTTTTTATGAAAGAGGGAAAGTATGGGCATTTTTGTGTTTTATTTTTTTTTTATTTTTATGTTATTTTTTAATTTATAAATTTTTAAATATGTTTTTGTTAATTACAATTTTACCATTGAAAACTTGTGGTGTGAGATTGGTTCTAGAGTTCTCACAAAAAAAGCTAGTTCTCATTTGATCCCTATCCTATATATATATATATATAGGATATATATAGATATATAGATATAGAGAGATATATATATAGAGATAGATAGGATATAGAGAGATAGACATATAGATATATATATATACATATATATATATATACCTATATATATATATACAGATATAATATATATATCTAGATAATATATATAGATCTATATATAGTATATAGATAGATATACATCTATATATATATATACATATATACACATATACATATATACATATATATATATATACATATATATATATTATATAATATAATATAACTATATATATATATATACACATATATATAACATATATATATATATATGTATATATATATATATGTATATATAAATATGTATATATATTATACAAGACTTGTATCATTTAATGATACCATGTGAATCGCTAGAAACATGTGAAGTGTATGGCTAACCCCCAATAACGAAAGTTTCGTAAGGGGACTGGAGCAGGCTACCATGAGACAAAAGATCTTCTTTCTAAAGAGATTCAATTCGGAACTATTATATGTCCAAGGTTCAATATTAAAAAAATTTCAGAGGTTTTCCCTGACTTTGTCTGTGTCAACAAACAATTCGAAATACCTCGACTTTTTAGAACAGGTCCGAGTCAAATAGCAATGTATGTATATATATATATATGTATATATAGATATACATACATATATATATGTATATATACATATATATATATATATACATACATATATATATAGATAACATATATATATATTACATATATAATAGTATATATATATATATATATATATATATATATATATAGATAGAATAGATATATATATATTATAGAGAGAAGAGATGATAGAGAGAGACAGATATAGAGAGGATATCTCTCTAGATCTAGAGATAGATATAAGGAGAGATAGAGATAGAGAGAGCAGACTAGAGATCCAGACCTCTCAGAGAGATCTAGAGAGAGAGAGATAGAGAGAGATAGAGATAGATATCTATAGATCTCTAGGTATGTATCTAGATATAGATATATATATATATCTGATAGAGAGATCTATATATAGTATCTATATAGATATGGATCTAGAGATATAGGGGATAGGATATATTCTTAGATATATTATATAGATATAGAGATATAGAGAGAGAGAATAATAGAGGATCGATAGGTATCTATATATATAGAGATTAGCTAGATAGATATCTGATGATCTATCTATTATCGAAGATATATGAGATATAGTATATTAGATCTATCTATAGATATATATAGAAGAGATAGATATCTATAAGAGATATATATAGATATATATCTATCATGATATATATAGATAGATATTATATAGATATATAGATATTATATCTCTATTCTCTATTATCTAATCTATCTATACTAGATTATATATCTCTATATATATATATATTATCTATAATATATATATATATATATATGAGAAGGATAAAATAAAAACTATGTTTATAATTGAAAATCGTAAGAACCACTACTACCCAAGTCACATAATTTATAATGATTTAAGTTTTAATTGTTTAAATTATATTTGAGTAAACATTAACCTTATTTTTTAAGGTGACTATATAAGTTTTAATATAAAATCGAAATACGTCGAGTATGACGAAACGACTTACATATACGTAACTTGTATGAGGTACATATACGTTCTGTTAGTTGTATACTTTGTAACATGCACTTACATACATACAAATTCTACATACATGTAACTCTTAGTTGTACACTTTGTAACACACATTTACATATATGTAACAATGTTTATAATTGAAAATCATGAAAATCATCACAACGTGCAGATCCTAGATCAACTAATTTATTGTTTTATGTTGCAGGTGCATGTAACTCTTAATTGTACACTTTGTATACTTTTCGTTTGGTTTATTTTTTCGTTTTAATTTCTTTTCTAATATGAGTTTTTCGGATGTTGGCGATCGTTGAAATTGAGATTACAATGGCGCTACCGCCACAACGCGAAGGGCTTAATACTAATTTTTTTATACCACAATATTATATGTAAATTAAAGGAAAGAAATATTTTTGATTTAATGGTATACTTTGTTTCTAAAAATAATAATATATGAAAAAGTTATATACATTCAAATTGAAAAAAAGACCTCAGGTTCTCAAACTAAAAGAATCTTAAATGTACCCACCCATATTGTTTATATATCGATGATACGTCCCATCTATTCCGTGACAAGATTTAAATTTCAAATAATAATACGACTATATTTTTGGTTGTTTTTTTCATAATTGTTCAATCAATTACTTGGTGCAGTTGAAAACATGTTACCTGGTGCAGTTGAAAACATGCCAATTTTCTGTGGCCCAATCTAAAAGTCACGGCCATGATGCATATATGATTTAACACACTACTAGAAAACTAGACAACTACGATCGAAAATTGCTACCAATAAAAACATCACAAAACTACCTATGCTTTGAGACCGTAATCCTAATGGTTGCAAAATTAGAGACCAACTAAAACTCGATCGAATGATGAACAACATAAACGGCCTAAAACCGGTTGTTGATTAATTAGGAGATGACTACAATTAGTTGTTGATAAATATTCTTAATCGAATGAAAAGAAGAACAACATCAGGAAACTGGTGCACAGTTGCAGATTACATACATCTTTGCCTACAATCTGTTTAAATTGTTTAGGTTTTCGTATCGAATTTTAATTGTAACGGTGATGCTGATGAACTTTGTGTTAGCTTCGATGTTCGCTTACGAGGAAAGAAGGAGCGTAATGTTTGAAGATGGTGATGAGTTCAAAACGACGTATTTTTGTGAAATTAGTGAAGTATTTGTTTCGAACATATGGATCGTGTTATCATCATATATGTTTGGCCTATAAGTTTTTGTTTGTGATTTGAAAATCAGTTATTTACTGGCATTATTGAAGATTTAGGGAGTGATAACTATGCAGATTTTAGAATAAACAGTCTCAATTCTTAATTTTTATCAATATATAAATAGATTTGGAAATTTAATGATTATACTACTTATAGTTGAGTAATAATACATATAATACCGTATGTAGTTCATTATTTTACACATGTCTTAAGAGATGAGAGATATCTGCTACTTACATTTCATTTCATCCGATTGAAGATGATGATTGTAAGGAAATGTGGATTGGATTTACGAACAAATCTAAAGTCTTTACAAAATAAATGAAGATGATGATTGTAGTTCATTATTTTACACATGTCGCATATTATTATATTAAACTTATTGACATGCAGGCAATGTTTGACTTGTTTGTACATGTGCTGGATATCATCATCACTAGTCAAGTAGCAAAAAAAACACCACTTTTAGCTTTATTGACATGCTTCCTTTCTTAAAACGTGTAACGTCTATGACGGGTTTAGGTTTGAAATCTAAGGCGTGAGGAAAGAGCTTCATGTTTGTAAGTCATGTTTCTATGTATAACTACATAAGCTTTATGTATAACTCAAGTAAACCATTCATGACCTTTGGTTGTTTTTACTAACAACCACTTAGACAATGGTGAATTTAGAAATTATTATTATGAAATTACTATTTTTATAAATGCTCCAATATTTTAAAAATGAACATAAAAAAGTTCGGGTCGATTTGAGTCTAAAAATACGATTCAATAATAAAAACACATAATCAGTAGAATGTAAAAACCACATAATACTTCATTGAGATATTGAGTTGAAGAGTTCTTTAACTATACCTACCATTTTTTTGTCCAAATATTCAATCATTAATCGTCATTGCTTTTGATCTTAAGTCCAAAACTCCAAAAATTATTTAGGTACGAGGAGTATCATAGGTTTTATTAGTGGGTACATTAGGACTGAGTTTATTTATCTTAATATAACTTGGGCTTTACATTCATCAGGTATTTAGTTGTAGTGTATTTATTTAGTTATTTAACTAATTAACTCTTGAATTTTTATAAAGTTTGAGTTTCTATTTCATAAATAATTAAGTCACCATCGAAAAAAAACATTGTTGTCACTTGAAAAAGCTTATGCATCTATTTTCATATGCGCAAGAAAATTCACTGTATACTAGTGACTTCGGTAAATACATACTAGGTACGCTCCTACTCTTACCCTAATTTTAATCAATTTTGACCCACATCAATGAGGATTCGCTTTTTAAAAGCAAGCATGTGTTATAAACAATTATGTTTTCTAACCTTGACTCTTCTTTACACATGAAGACAAAAATCCACATAAGAAAAACTGAAAATGGACCCAAAATAGAGCCACCACATGTATTTTAATTCAATTCAACATTCCTGAAAGTAACTACACATGCATCTTTTATTCAAGAATAGTATTTCAACAATTATAATTTAGTATTCAGTTTTCCTAACTGAAATGGAATTGTTTCCATCTTGCAATGTCTCAAATAAATACCAAATGTGGCAATTTGAGAATAGAGTTCCATTAATTAGCCCGACAAATCAAGATCATGCTAACCATTGGTTCATTAATCAGAACACATGCTACTAATTGAATGATTATATTAAGCATTTGAAAAATTGAATATCTATTGAATATGTATAAAGTCACGTGTTTGCAATTGTCATATGAAGTAGCAAGTGATCAAAGTTTTATTTACATTGAATCATACATTTCTTTTTTTCTTCTTGGCGTGAGTGACCTTGCTTTATTGTACCAAATAAACTATTAATATTTAATAATTCAAGAATGAAAAAATAACATGCATATTCATAAAAATATGATAATCAGGAAATGGAATTTGGGTGGAAAATTGTTCTTGGTAGTTTTATTATTTGTGGAACAGCTTTGTAGGTGGAGTTGGAGGTGTTGTATATATGCCAATGCTTACACTAATTAATTATTGGTTTTGATCCTAAATCTACTACTGCATTGTCAAAATGTAAGAATGTATCATATCCAACAGTCCAACACATTCCACTTGATTGAATTATTTAATAAATTATTCGTGTTTTGTGTAAAAAATGTTTATTTTGCAGGTGTGATCATGGTTGCAGTAGCTTCAACTGTTTATTAAAATTTTTTAGTTAAGACATCCAATATTTGATATGCCATTTATTGATTACGATTTGGCATTGCTTATTCAACCAATGTTAATGCTTGGAATTAGTATTGGAGTTGCATTTAATGTGATATTTGCTGATTGGATGGTTACAATCCCATTAATCATCTTTTTATCAGTGTTGTTAAGACCGGATCGGACCGGCCGGTCCGACCGGTTCGGTCGGGATTCGGCGCCTGGTCCGGTCCGGTCAGGGGGTATTCGTTTTTGAAGGTTGAACCGGCCGGTTCTTCCCGAGTCAGCGGTCGGGCTGGGAAAACCGGACCGGAATCCAATTTTTTTTTTAGTTTTAATGGGTAAAAACGTGGTGTTAACCCATAATCAAGAGCAAAAAAGCAAAAAACCGGCTTCATGCGGACCCGGTTTATTTCGAACGGCATTCGTGTCCGCATGTCGTGCGCAACCCAAATTTTCCAGCCAGAAACCCGTTTTTGCACCCCCCCTGCGCGCGGGTAGGTCATGGTGTAAAAGGTATCATAAAGACATTCAATACCTTTCACTTGTTATCACATATAAACATATAATATTTCATTTGTTACACCAATGTGGGACAAGGATGTTAGATTCTTAGAGAGACACCCTTTACACCCTTATTTCCAACATATATTTAATTACATATATAAATATAATTAAAATATAGTTAAATCCGGTCCAACCGGTCCGACCACCAAACCAGTAAGGCGTCCGACGTCCGATCCGGTTCTGAAAACATTGCTTTTTATAGATTTTGTAGTTATGTTCATCGGTTCATGTTCAATCGTGTATTTGTGTTTCTTCATTAGTTGTAAATAAAGGGGTGGTCATGGGTTCAAGTCTCACTTTGAGCAAAATGCTTAGAGTTGAGCCAGAGTGTTTTCTCAGAAATGAGTTTTCTCCTGTGAGGGTTGGGGGTGTGGTCCCGGTTGGAAAACGGATAGGTGGGCCCGATTAAAATAACATCTATCATTCGAAGCAAGATCGTGCGTTTTCCGTTCAAAAAAAAGTTGTTTTTAAATTGAAAATTAATCTACAAACAATAAATTCATAAATCCACTGTTACATCAATCAAGGCTTTATATAAAGGTGTTGAAACTTGAAACATGAAAAAAGAAACGATAATGAAAAATGCAATATATAATTTAGTTTTACAGCTTCACATTTATAATTAGTTTTGTTATACTGTATGTCGCTGTAATCGGAATCAATTTCAAACCATAAATCTAAACGCCTGTGTTAACACATCAACATCGTAGGTTTTTGTCCTCGAGAATGTTTGTTGGAAAGAACGTGGGCTTCTTGTCTTTGTCTGGATTACAATCCTCGTTCTACAAAGTACGAAGGTAGTTTATAACATAACTTCAAATGTTATATTCATAAACTGAACACCATGTGGAAACAAATGGATAATATGCTTCAATTACCATCCTGTACATGTAAAGCTGCAAAAGAATTTAATGATTTTAATCAACTAATAAAACTAATGCAGTTTCTTATGGGTTTGGATGACATTTACCAACCTGTAAGAACAAATTTCTGACCAAGGATCCTTTACCTACCATAAAAACTGCCTTCTCTATCATCTCAAGAGAGGAGTCACATAGAAATTCAAACTCCTCCAAACAAACTGGTGTAAATGTTGGCTTTGTTTAAAAAACAAATCAATCTTTTGATAATAAAAGAAAAACACAAGAGGTCCAAATCAAAATCTAAAATGTACTCACTGTAATAAAATTGGTCATACTATAGAAAGGTGTTTTGAGATTGTTGGTTACCCACAAGGAAACCGACAGAAGGGAGGTTCTGGATCCAGTCAAGGTCCTAAACAAAACCAAAATATTGCTACTAACAGAACCAACTCCGCCTCATCCCCTGCCTTGACAGCCTTTACTGCTGATCAAATCAGCCAATTACTAGGTTTGTTAAACAACAAGCAGGGAGAATCGCCTGGTACCTCCAATGTTGGAGGTACTTCCTCAAACTCCTCCTCATATGGAAACACTTTCAGTTTCTCCTCGATTTTAAACTCTAACTTGTTAACACAATGGATCATTGACTCTGGGCAAATCAACATATGGTTATGAGTGATAAAAATCTTTTAAACCCGATTGATGTCACTGAATTTAAATTAAAGTTCATCACCCTAATGGAACAAGTGCTACCGTTACAAAGATTGGTAACATTAAAATCAACGAAAAGGTTATTCTAACAGATGTCTTTGTTGTCCCAGAATATAATGTTAACCTTATTTCTGTTTATAAACTCGTTCGTGACAACAAAATGTGTGTCATATTTGATGAACGCTGTTGTCATATCCAGGATTTACTCACAAAGAAAACCCTGGTGACTGGTAGTCAGGTGGATGGGCTGTACATTTTTGGTGACACAACACAAACCGCAAAGGTGTGTTTTCTAAGTGTTGAGCCCTCGGATTTATGGCATACAAGACTTGGTCATCCATCAGATCAAGTCCTGAATGTCTTAAAACAGAATTTGAATCTTAAATCTTCTAATTCCTCCAAGCCTTGTGATGTGTGTCACAAGGCCAAACAACATCGTGAACCTTTTCCTTTAAGTAATCATAAATCCAATCATGTAGGTGACCTCGTTCACTTAGATGTTTGGGGTCCATATAAACTTCAAAGTAAAGAAGGGTTTCGATACTTCTTAACTGTTGTCGATGATTTTTCTAGGGCTGTATGGGTGTTCTTGATGAAGCACAAAGATGAAGTCTTTGTAAATATTGAAACTTTTACACACTTACTGCAAAATCAATTTAATTCTAAAGTAAAAATGTTTAGAAGTGACAATGGTTTAGAATTTGTAAATGCAAGATTTGCTGAATTTAATCGGTTAAATGGAATAATTCATCAAACCTCCTGTTCTTACACTCCCCAACAAAATGGGATTGCCGAGAGAAAACATCGACATCTTCTTAATGTGGCTCGGTCCCTTCTTTTTCAAAGTAATGTCCCATTATCTTTCTGGTCTGAATGTGTGCTGACTGCCGCTTACTTAATTAACAGGACCCCCTCTTCTGTGTTGAATGGTAGGTCTCCCTATGAGCTGTTTTGGTTTTACTCCCTCTCTGGTCCACTTGAAATCATTCGGGTGTCTATGTTTTTGTACTGTGCTAAATAACACAAACAAATTGAAAGTCATGCCCAAAAATGTGTTTCGTTGGTTACTCAAATAATAAAAAAGGATATAAACTTTGGAGTCTGGATAAAAAAATGTTTTGTTTTCCCGGGATGTAAAATTTTATGAAAATATTTTTCCTTTTAAAGATCACCATGATCCAAATGAATCAAATTCACATCCCACACTAACTCACTTAAAATTTTTGACGACCCCTGTTCAAACACACCCAAAAGCTTTCCTTCAGAAGGTGATCCCGATGATGAAAGAGGGATTAATAGTGATGCTCCTGATGATGCATCTCAGCCACATAGCAACCCTGGTTCTGAAGGTATGGCTGACTTTCAGCAGCCCTCTGCTGGCAGTCCGGTTACAGAGGGCGTGGCTGGTTTTCAGCAACCTTTCGGGACCAGTGGAGGTAATGCCGAGGCTGTATCATCATCGGAGATTGATGATCACAATCATACCTCTGAGGGAAATGATCGTTCTTCTGATACAACAGCTCCTAGGAGATCAGTTCGGCATAGCTCTATTCCAAAAAACTTGATGACTTTATCATCGAAGGTAAAGTCAAATATGGAATTGAAAAAACTGTAAACTACTCAAATCTTTCTGTCGAAGGCAAGTCCTTTGCTTCGAGTCTAAATAAAAGTATTGAACCTCGAACCTATAAAGAGGCATGCCTTGACACAAACTGGATTAATGCAATGAATGATGAAATGAATGCATTAAATAGAAATAAAACATGGGATATCGTTGACCTCCCCTCAAACAGAAAGGCTATCGGTTGCAAATGGGTTATAAAATAAAATATAAGTCAACCGGTGAAATAGATCGTTATAAAGCGAGACTCGTTGCTAAGGGTTATAGCCAACGGGAAGGCATAGATTTTGATGAAACTTTTCCCCCGTTGTTAAAATGGTTACTATTCGGTGTGTTATATCTCTTGCTGTTCAACGTGACTGGCCCCTTTACCAACTTGACATAAATAATGCCTTTCTTTATGGTTCCTTGAATGAAGATGTCTACATGACACTTCCCGAGGGTTATTTTTCAAAAAGTGATACACGTGTGTGTAAATTAAATAAGTCTCTGTATGGTTTAAAACATGCCCCCAGAATGTGGAATGAAAACTGGTTGGGGTCCTGTTGTCTACGGGGTTATTCAAAGCAAAACTGATTATTCCATGTTCATCAAATCTAATAATTCTGTGTTCATTGTTTTACTCGTGTATGTTGATGACATTATTGTTACTGGTAATGATGAGTCTGAAATCCAGCACCTTAAACAATACTTACAATCTGAATTTCTGATTAAAGATTTGGGACCCTTAAAATACTTTTTGGGAATTGAGGTTGTTCCTCATAAAAATGGTCTTTGTTTATCTCAACGCAAATACTGTTTGGAGCTGCTCGCTGAGTTTGGTATGACAGGTTGCAAACCTGTCAACACTCCGCTTGAGCAGCACCACATCATTGCTCAGCTTTCTGATTCGGATCTACCTCCGCTTCAAAATATTTCTGAGTATCAGAAACTAATTGGAAAACTCATTTATTTGTCTCACACTAGACCTGATATTTCATACTCTGTTCAGTTTCTCAAACAGTATATGCATCGTCCTACTGAGTCTCATTTAAAACTAGCCTTAAGGCTGTTACGATATCTAAAAAAGGCTCCGGGTCATGGACTTTTGTTTTCCAAATTGATACTCTGTCTTTAACTGCATTTGCGGATTCTGACTGGGGAAAATGTTTAGGATCCAGAAAGTCTGTCACTGGTTTTTGTGTTTTTTTAGGACACTCTCTTGTTTCTTGGAAACGTAAAAAACAAAATACTATATCTCGGTCTTCTGCTGAAGCCGAATACCGGTCTATGTGTGCGGTTACATGTGAAGTTCTCTGGCTGATCAATATGTTAACCGAGTTGTCTGTTCCCATTTCTCTCCCTGTTCCTTTATACTGTCATAACAATGCGGCGTTATCTATTGCTGCAAATCCTGTCTTCATGACCGGACTAAACACTTTGAACTTGACCTTTATTTTTTACGAGAAAGATTTCTACTGGTGTTATTACTACTGTTCCTATTGTCTCTGAACAGTAGCCTGCTGACATCTTCACTAAGGGTTTACTTCCAAAGCAACATGATTTCTTGGTTTCTAAGCTTAGTATGTTTAATGTGTTTGGATATTGAATTCTGGGGGGGGGGTGTTAAAAATATAATTCAATATCTTTTATTTTTTGTTCTTGTTTACTGTTGGGCTTTGTGTATATGCAGGTTATGGGCTGATTGGACTATTGCTGATGGGCTGCTGCTTTATGATGATGGGCTGCTGCTTATGTTGCTGTTGGGCTTGTTCTAGGGCTCGCGTATAAATTGAAGGCTTTGTACCTGCCGACGATTCATTGCCGATACACGCTCTCTCAAACTCTCTCGTTCGCTCTCTCGGATGATCTTGTTCTCTGTCATCGTGTTGACGATAGCTTTCATATTTCTTTACATCTTTGTTATTAGGTCATCACATTGATGATCTGAAGTTTGTCTTGCAACTGTTGGATATTTCTTGAGATTAGGGTTTGTTGTCTTCAAGAAGTTTTCATAAGTGATTCTGTATTTCTGACATGGTATCAGAGCTTAAGGCTCTGGTCGATTGTTGATCTGATTCCTGGTGTTATCGCGATCTTCCGCTGTTACTCTCGATTGATTGACTCTCTTGATAATGAGTAAGGGTTTTCTTCTCAAACCCTAATCTGTTTTGTGGACGCCTTTGGCTCGTGTGATTTGCATCATCAAGCGTACGAACACCAATGTGTATCGTCTCTTCGTAAAAAGGGCAAACGTGAAGAATCTTCTTCAAGTTATCTGTGGATCTTACGGCGCGAATAAGAAGCTGGTTGAGGCTGTTTTTCTCTTCATCTAAGACTGTAACCCTAAGTGAAGGTTACAAGTCTTAGTCGCTCGGTTGGTCTTCTCCCTGATACAGGGAGCCGCTGTGAGGATTTCTTGTTCCCTTTTCTCTATTTCCTTATTTCTTGTTTATCATTGTTGTGTTTAGGCATTCTTGTCCGGGTTAGGAGTACCGGAATTGATCTGGACTATTTCTGCATGGATAATACGTGTGCATCACTTGTGTGCTTGTTTCTGTGTGTATTTTTCTGCATCACAGCCTTGATTAATCCTTGATCTACCAACGTGATTGGTGTGAAAACCTGGCTCTGATCTTGGCTGTCTTATCTGCGCTTGCTTGAGTGATCTGCATATCTTTGTTGGTCTCTTAAAACAACTAAATGGCTGATGAAACTGATAACCCTATTGTTCCTAGTAACACTTTGGTTGGAAAACTTGATCCCAGTAACCCACTATACCTTCATCCGAGTGATTCATGTGTGTTGACCATTGTTAACATAAAACTTAAGGGAACTGAAAATTATACTGTTTGGGCTAATGCCATGAAACTCGCTTTACAAGTTAAAAACAAAATCGGTTTCATAAATGGCAAATGTGAAAAACCTAAAACTGATGAAGTGCTAGTGGGACAATGGGAAAGATGTAATTCCATCGTTCTCACTTGGATTTTAAACTCTGTGTCTGAGGAGTTATATGTGGGGCAAGTGTTTTCAAAACTTGCCTCCGAAGTCTGGAATGAACTAAAAGAAACCTATGATAGAATAGATGGATCCGTAATCTTTGGCTTACATCAAAAAATTAACTCTTTACAACAAAATGGCTCCTCAGTCTCTGAATACTATCATAAACTGAACACCATGTGGAAACAAATGGATAATATGCTTCAATTACCATCCTGTACATGTAAAGCTGCAAAAGAATTTAATGATTTTAATCAACTAATAAAACTAATGCAGTTTCTTATGGGTTTGGATGACGTTTACCAACCTGTAAGAACCAATCTTCTGACCAAGGATCCTTTACCTACCATAAAAACTGCCTTCTCTATCATCTCAAGAGAGGAGTCACATAGAAATTCAAACTCCTCCAAACAAACTGGTGTAAATGTTGGCTTTGTTTAAAAAACAAATCAATCTTTTGATAATAAAAAGAAAAAACACAAGAGGTCCAAATCAAAATCTAAAATGTACTCACTGTAATAAAATTGGTCATACTATAGAAAGGTGTTTTGAGATTGTTGGTTACCCACAAGGAAACTGACAGAAGGGAGGTTCTGGATCCAGTCAAGGTCCTAAAACAAAACCAAAATATTGCTACTAACAGAACCAACTCCGCCTCATCCCCTGCCTTGACAGCCTTTACTGCTGATCAAATCAGCCAATTACTAGGTTGTTAAACAACAAGCAGGGAGAATCGCCTGGTACCTCCAATGTTGGAGGTACTTCCTCAAACTCCTCCTCATATGGAAACACTTTCAGTTTCTCCTCGATTTTAAACTCTAACTTGTTAACACAATGGATCATTGACTCTGGGGCAAATCAACATATGGTTATGAGTGATAAAATCTTTTAAACCCGATTGATGTCACTGAATTTAAAATTAAAGTTCATCACCCTAATGGAACAAGTGCTACCGTTACAAAGATTGGTAACATTAAAATCAACGAAAAGGTTATTCTAACAGATGTCTTTGTTGTCCTAGAATATAATGTTAACCTTATTTCTGTTTATAAACTCGTTCGTGACAACAAAATGTGTGTCATATTTGATGAACGCTGTTGTCATATCCAGGATTTACTCACAAAGAAAACCCTGGTGACTGGTAGTCAGGTGGATGGGCTGTACATTTTTGGTGACACAACACAAACCGCAAAGGTGTGTTTTCTAAGTGTTGAGCCCTCGGATTTATGGCATACAAGACTTGGTCATCCATCAGATCAAGTCCTGAATGTCTTAACAGAATTTGAATCTTAAATCTTCTAATTCCTCCAAGCCTTGTGTGTGTCACAAGGCCAAACAACATCGTGAACCTTTTCCTTTAAGTAATCATAAATCCAATCATGTAGGTGACCTCGTTCACTTAGATGTTTGGGGTCCATATAAACTTCAAAGTAAAGAAGGGTTTCGATACTTCTTAACTGTTGTCGATGATTTTTCTAGGGCTGTATGGGTGTTCTTGATGAAGCACAAAGATGAAGTCTTTGTAAATATTGAAACTTTTACACACTTACTGCAAAATCAATTTAATTCAAAAGTAAAAATGTTTAGAAGTGACAATGGTTTAGAATTTGTAAATGCAAGATTTGCTGAATTTAATCGGTTAAATGGAATAATTCATCAAACCTCTTGTTCCTACACTCCCCAACAAAATGGGATTGCCGAGAGAAAACATCGACATCTTCTTAATGTGGCTCGGTCCCTTCTTTTTCAAAGTAATGTCCCATTATCTTTCTGGTCTGAATGTGTGCTGACTGCCGCTTACTTAATTAACAGGACCCCTCTTCTGTGTTGAATGGTAGGTCTCCCTATGAGCTGTTATTTGGTTTTACTCCCTCTCTGGTCCACTTGAAATCATTCGGGTGTCTATGTTTTTGTACTGTGCTAAATAACACAAACAAATTTGAAAGTCATGCCCAAAAATGTGTTTTCGTTGGTTACTCAAATAATAAAAAAGGATATAAACTTTGGAGTCTGGATAAAAAAATGTTTTTGTTTTCCCGGGATGTCAAATTTTATGAAAATATTTTTCCTTTTAAAGATCACCATGATCCAAATGAATCAAATTCACATCCCACACTAACTCACTTAAATTTTTTTGACGACCCCTGTTCAAACACACCCAAAAGCTTTCCTTCAGAAGGTGATCCCGATGATGAAAGAGGGATTAATAGTGATGCTCCTGATGATGCATCTCAGCCACATAGCAACCCTGGTTCTGAAGGTATGGCTGACTTTCAGCAGCCCTCTGCTGGCAGTCCGGTTACAGAGGGCGTGGCTGGTTTTCAGCAACCTTTCGGGACCAGTGGAGGTAATGCCGAGGCTGTATCATCATCGGAGATTGATGATCACAATCATACCTCTGAGGGAAATGATCGTTCTTCTGATACAACAGCTCCTAGGAGATCAGTTCGGCATAGCTCTATTCCAAAAAAACTTGATGACTTTATCATCGAAGGTAAAGTCAAATATGGAATTGAAAAAACTGTAAACTACTCAAATCTTTCTGTCGAAGGCAAGTCCTTTGCTTCGAGTCTAAATAAAAGTATTGAACCTCGAACCTATAAAGAGGCATGCCTTGACACAAACTGGATTAATGCAATGAATGATGAAATGAATGCATTAAATAGAAATAAAACATGGGATATCGTTGACCTCCCCTCAAACAGAAAGGCTATCGGTTGCAAATGGGTTTATAAAATAAAATATAAGTCAACCGGTGAAATAGATCGTTATAAAGCGAGACTCGTTGCTAAGGGTTATAGCCAACGGGAAGGCATAGATTTTGATGAAACCTTTTCCCCCGTTGTTAAAATGGTTACTATCGGTGTGTATATCTCTTGTGTTCAACGTGACTGGCCCCTTTACCAACTTGACATAAATAATGCCTTTCTTTATGGTTCCTTGAATGAAGATGTCTACATGACACTTCCCGAGGGTTATTTTTCAAAAAGTGATACACGTGTGTGTAAATTAAATAAGTCTCTGTATGGTTTAAAACAGGCCCCAGAATGTGGAATGAAAAACTGGTTGGGGTCCTGTTGTCTACGGGGTTTATTCAAAGCAAAACTGATTATTCCATGTTCATCAAATCTAATAATTCTGTGTTCATTGTTTTACTCGTGTATGTTGATGACATTATTGTTACTGGTAATGATGAGTCTGAAATCCAGCACCTTAAACAATACTTACAATCTGAATTTCTGATTAAAGATTGGGGACCCTTAAAATAATTTTTGGGAATTGGAGGTTGTTCCTCAGAAAAAGGTCTTTGTTTGATCTCAACGCAAATACTGTTTGGAGCTGCTCGCTGAGTTTGGTATGACAGGTTGCAAACCTGTCAACACTCCGCTTGAGCAGCACCACATCATTGCTCAGCTTTCTGATTCGGATCTACCTCCGCTTCAAAATATTTCTGAGTATCAGAAACTAATTGGAAAACTCATTTATTTGTCTCACACTAGACCTGATATTTCATACTCTGTTCAGTTTCTCAGTCAGTATATGCATCGTCCTACTGAGTCTCATTTAAAACTAGCCTTAAGGCTGTTACGATATCTAAAAAAGGCTCCGGGTCATGGACTTTTGTTTTCCAAATCTGATACTCTGTCTTTAACTGCATTTGCGGATTCTGACTGGGGAAAATGTTTAGGATCCAGAAAGTCTGTCACTGGTTTTTGTGTTTTTTTAGGACACTCTCTTGTTTCTTGGAAAAGTAAAAACAAAATACTATATCTCGGTCTTCTGCTGAAGCCGAATACCGATCTATGTGTGCGGTTACATGTGAAGTTCTCTGGCTGATCAATATGTTAACCGAGTTGTCTGTTCCCATTTCTCTCCCTGTTCCTTTATACTGTGATAACAATGCGGCGTTATCTATTGCTGCAAATCCTGTCTTTCATGACCGGACTAAACACTTTGAACTTGACCTTTATTTTTTACGAGAAAAGATTTCTACTGGTGTTATTACTACTGTTCCTATTGTCTCTGAACAACAGCCTGCTGACATCTTCACTAAGGGTTTACTTCCAAAGCAACATGATTTCTTGGTTTCTAAGCTTAGTATGTTTAATGTGTTTGGATATTGAATTCTGGGGGGGTGTTAAAAATATAATTCAATATCTTTTATTTTTTGTTCTTGTTTACTGTTGGGCTTTGTGTATATGCAGGTTCTGGGCTGATTGGACTATTGCTGATAGGCTGCTGCTTTATGCTGATGGGCTGCTGCTTATGTTGCTGTTGGGCTTGTTCTAGGGCTCGCGTATAAATTGAAGGCTTTGTACCTGCCGACGATTCATTGCCGATACACGCTCTCTCAAACTCTCTCGTTCGCTCTCTCGGATGATCTTGTTCTCTGTCATCGTGTTGATGATAGCTTTCATATTTCATTACATCTTTGTTATTAGGTCATCACATTGATGATCTGAAGTTTGTCTTGCAACTGTTGGATATTTCTTGAGATTAGGGTTTGTTGTTCTTCAAGAAGTTTTCATAAGTGATTCTGTATTTTGACAAATTTCAAACCATAAATCTAAACGCCTGTGTTAACACATCAACATCGTAGGTTTTTGTCCTCGAGAATGTTTGTTGGAAAGAACTTGGGCTTCTTGTCTTTGTCTGGATTACAATCCTCGTTCTACAAAGTACGAAGGTAGTTTATAAAATAACTTCAAATGTTATATTCATTTAACTTGTTTACATTCTCCGTTACTTTTATTATTCTATAAACTTATGATTTGTATATATCGGCAACAGCATTATACATCTACTTGCTCATAAAGGAACCTATAATTCAAACAATCCTAACTGTCTTATGTGGGCATAGTTACGTGTTTTAAGAAAGTGTGGGAACCCGAGGCTATTTTAAAGGTTTGTAACATTATTTGAAATCAAAGATTGAAGTTGTAGATTAAGGGCCAGACCTTGTAATTTCTAGTATACAATGGTGAACCCATCACACATATGAGAGTAAGTTGATAGTTTGAAGACTATTCAATAAATCGAGTGCTATTTGGCAACCTCAGTTACACATAAGGTATTTTCTTGTGATTTAAGGGCAAAATTCATAGATCTAAGGTGTCTAATGTTGTAGGTAAGTACAACATAGGTGAGCATTGTACTACTATTAACTTGTTAAACTAGGCTACAATGTTACACCCTCAAATTTCACGTTCGGGGTTCTACCACGACTCGTGTGAACAAAGCAGGATCGAAGTAATTAATTACTCTAAACGACTCTATATATAACATTTAAAATAACCTTAGAGTTTAAAAGTTTAAAACCTTGCGGAAGAGTTTAGTAAGTATTTCAAACCCAAAGTACTAAAATGTAAAATGTGCAAAAAACACGCGCCCAAATCGTTGTCTATATATACATATAAAACCAAACGAAACAAATGTATGTTTGAAAGATATACGCTCGACTCGTGTTGTGCTCCTAGAGGCACCTGATATTAGCGACTTGAGAAAAAATATACTAAAATGTCACCACAAGGGTTGGTGAGTTCAAGAGTTTGTAATTTATCATAAACAAGGAGTTGTAAAATAGAAGTGATTGCATTGAAATAGATAACTAATCTAATTTTATAAGTAATAACAATAGTAATTTCACAATTGAAGCTGACTGTGTTCGTTATTTGCCTTCTGCCACAACATACCAAGTTGTGACAATGTTAGTTTTAGGACAATAGTGCACCCCCTTGACCTCAGGTCGTACGGGTGGGGCTTGTCAGACCCAGTAGTACTACCCAAGATTTTCCACTAGATTTCTTATTTAACGATCCGAAAGTGTAAGGTCTTTGAATGATATATCACACAATGTTACACTATACACAACTTATGATAGTAAAAGCGGGGCATTGAACTCACCTAGTACGCAAAGGAACAAAAAAAGCGAAGCTAAAGATGAGTGGAAAGATAACCCGTCAAAGGTTACCTAGAACACGGGCATACATAAGTACGTGTAACCAAAACATCTTAACAAACACTAAGTGCTCAATCAAAAAATTTATTCAAGTGATTTGGAAAACATTGACTCGTTTGACCCAGTTGACCCATTTGACCTGATATATTGGGTGATTTCTTGTTTGATCAAGTATGGTAATTCATTATCTAGGGTTATCATGCAAACCGTTCACGTATATCATATTATGAATTTTAAGCTCTAGCATGATCATCATTGTAAGATCAAGATGATTATTTTAGAGGCTGATGCTAACTAAAGATCTCTTAGGATACACTAAAGTATGTTAGAAGATTTGACAACACACAAAGGAAAATAACTAAGAGTCAAATCCTTTGAAGCCAAAGACATAAATCTTCCGAAGCCAAAAATGAAGTCTTCCAAAGCTTAGAGACAAAATGTCATACGAACAGGTAGGGACTTGGATCAAATGAAATAGCTCCTCCACACATATTACTACAAGTCAGATAACCAAGGTGTGAAACTTGTGAAGATGAGTTTCCTCCTATTGATCTTATCCAATAGGAAGATGAAGATGAAGAGGATATAGTGAAGGATGAATCACAAATAAGTGAAACGGTTCATTCTAAGAAGGGTCACTATATCTCTAAAGAGAAGAAGAGACCAGCATGGTCAAGTTTACAAGAAAGAACTTGATCAGGGCTGCAAAGAGAAGATCAAATAAAATGCAGGAGATCAAGCCCACCTTCAACCCAGGCAAAAACAAGTTTTCATCTCTACGGGGGTTAGAGGTGAGAAAGACTGAAGACTTGACCAAGGACTCTAGTACCAGGAGTCCTAGTTCAAGTCTAAGCCATCCTTGTAAAGAGAAGAAGGTTGAATCATTATGCACCACATGAACAAAAAGAAGAATTCTGAGAAGAAGAAGAAAATAGTTTCGGAAGGAAAATAATTTTCCTTCAGAAGCATCAAGGTGACTCAGAAAAAGATAGGTAGAAAACTATCTTTTGAAGCAAATTTAGTATCGGAAGAAATGAATACTTTCGAAGCACTAAAGTGTACTGTAGTGGATGCAAAAGCTTCCGAAGGTTCAGTCTCCAAAACTTCCAAAGTCAAAAAAACTTTCGAAGTTTTAAATGCCAAGTCTAATTTTCCAAAGATGGTGTGGAAGATGAAGGAATGCCATATGACTGAAGTTTCTACATCAAAACTTGCATATAGGATCAATGACATTGAATTATCTTCAGTTCATCTTGAGGTGCCCAAGACTAGCAAGGCTTGGGTTTCTAAATGTAACTTATTATCTCTTTTCATATACAAGAATAGCTAAAGACCAAAAGAAATGTATGGATCATTGATAGTGGTTGTTCTAGGCACAAGACTGACAGTGGCTCTTTGATTAAAAACTTTAAGAAAATTAATGGAAGGCCAGTTGCTTTTAGAGGTGAATAAGAAGGTTATATTACTGGAAGGGGCAGCAAGTTATATTATTGGAAGGGGCAGGGTTGCAAATGGTAAGCTTAGGATTAAGAAGGTAAACTTTATCAAGGAGCTTGAGTACAATCTTTTAATTGTATCTCAACTTTATGATTGGAGACATAATATGCTCGCATGATCCATTGTTCTAAAGCCGGAGGTGATCATTCTCAGAGCATATTTTGCTCAAAGCCCCCAGGATAGAGAACATGTACAAGATGGATTTGCATGAAGCCTTCCATTCTGGAAAGTTTCATGCTTTCTGTCTAAGCCAAATAGTGATAAGTTTTTCCTTTGACAAAAAAGAATATGCCATGTAAAGTTTAAGAACATGAATAAACTAATTTAACATGATTTGGTAACTGGAATGCAAAAAAAAGTTTACAAGTGATGATCATTGTGTTGCATCCTGAAAGAAAACAACAAAGTGTCTCACAAGCCAAAGAAAGAACTCCATCACTACTCCCCTTCACTTATTACACATGAATCTCTTTAGCCCCATAACTGTAATGAGTTTAGGAAGAACTTCATACTATCTTGTG
This sequence comes from Flaveria ramosissima, assembly GCA_025215565.1. Taxonomy (NCBI): domain Eukaryota; kingdom Viridiplantae; phylum Streptophyta; class Magnoliopsida; order Asterales; family Asteraceae; genus Flaveria; species Flaveria ramosissima. Next base: position 81,329,150 of record CM046040.1, read on the forward strand.
ATCATAGATGATTTCATAAGATATACTTGGGTCTTCTTTTTTAGAAGTAAGGATGAGATCCCTGAAATCTTGAAAGTTAAGATAATAAGACGTGATCAAGAAACTGAATTCAAGAATCAAATCCTTGATACAATATGATGAAAAGGGTATTTCAAAACAATATAGTGCTCCTAAAACTCCTCAACAAATGGTGTTGCTAAAAGGAGAAATAAGACACTTAGTGAGGCTACAAGAACCATGCTCTCTGACTCTAAACTGCCCATCATCTTCTGGGTATAGGCAATCAACATTGCCTGCTATGTGAAGAACAAAGTTTTAATAGTCAAAACTCATGGTAAGATACCTTATGAATGGTGGCATAAAAGGAGACCTTCATTGGTTTCTTTAGGTCATTTAGATGTCCATGCATCATCTTGAATACCAAAGATCTATAGTTAAGTTTGATGAAAAGGTAGATGATGGACACTTCATTCGATACTCATCTCAAGTTAAAGCTTATCCAGTATACAATTTTAGAACTAGTATAGTTAAAGAGTCATCCAATGTGACCTTCAATGAATACACTCCAAGTGTAAAAGGTTTTGGTTTTGATTGACTATTTGATCTTAATTTAGTAACCAATTATTTTAATAAATCTTGTGAAAATGTTTCAAGAACAACAAGTAATATATTTGCAGAAGATCCTGATCCATGATTTGAGCTGAGAAGACCAAATGATAAAATCCCTTCAGCACTAGGGGTAACAAACACTGCAAGTGGAAATCCTGTCAGTAGCTTTTGACTCCTCCATTTTTCTTCTTTGTTCTAAACCCTTCCTTGACTTTTCTTCAAGATACTTCTAAATTCTCAACATCACCTTCTCTACTTCTTTTTCCTTAGAGTCATTGCTTATGTTCCTTAGCCTCAAACAGGTTAGGTCAGCTATCTTAAATCTTTTAAAGCAAACTAGTTGATTTTTTGAGTAAACTTCCTTTCCGGCTACTGATAAGGTGCTCAAGTATGTATCTTTCTTCTTGTCATATTCACACTCACTATTGAATTATATGTTGATAGTGGAGTTTAGGTATTTCTTCACTAGCCTTAGCCTTGACTAAGGATAGTGCCTTTTGAAGTAGCATTATAGACTTCTCATTTCTACATCCATAGATGTTGAGGTAGTCAGTAATTCGCTCTACGATTTTAAGGGGCAGATCACGTATCTCATTTTCATGATCAAAGTACATGATATTACCATTTAGTCTCTTGACTATAAAATTTTCATTTGGGATATATACGTAGCACCCAAAACCTTTATTCCCTTGAGTATTTTCTCCTCCACTTTTGGGTCAATCACCCTTGCCTTTATAACTCTTTTTGGCACAATCTTCTTTTTAGCAATGACTGTTAAGATTGGTTAATTATCATTAGAGGCATTGGAGTTAGAGTCAAGAGATGCCGGAGGCTTAGTTGGCAAATAGGAAGAGTTCTGAATAGTTTTCTTGGTTCTGATTTGTTGTTTTTTCCTATTTCTTCCCAGCTGTTTCATACTTTGGGAACTCACCGGCTGTAACTCTCTTGTAGATTTCTCTGATATTCAGATCAAGAGTAGACATACTCATTGATCCTACTTGTTTACAAAGAAACCATAATATTTAAAACACAACTTGATTTATTGCTTGTTTCTAGTCTCCTGTTTGACTCTCTCTAATTGTCTTCTCTTTGATTCAACTCATTTCTTTGTAGCCAACTCTGTTGATTTCTCCATTTTAGCATGAGTAGCAGCTATCAACTTTGACTTCATCTCATCTAGACTCCATTTCATGGCCTAATCAAAGTTGAATCCTTTCAACTCAAGTTGAGCTGATTGGAGACATCTTTCTTGATCTTTATTCTTCTCTTTTTAAATGGAGGCCATTGGTGTGGATTCGATAGTTATGGATACTGGAGCTTGCTGAGTGGTTGTCATTTGAGTGCTTTTGGCAGTTGGCCTAGATGACTTAGACGACACTTTTTTGACAATCCTGGCCTTTGGTTTGGATAGAGCTGTTGGTTTTATTCTACTTGTTTCACTAACATGGTTGATTATTTTTCTTGTAGATCCAGAATCTTTTGCACTTTTAATTAATATAATGGTGTTCTTCTTAACAAAAGATTTTTAAGCTCTGCCAGGTTGTAACTTTATCAGTTCATTATTAACCTTTTGATGGGAACATCTCCATCCTTTTAGTCATCCAAAATTTGGCCATTCTATCCCGAGACTCATACTCAACTTCTTCTTCAACAGTCATAGGTCTCGTTTCTTGGTCTAAGGTAGAGATTTAGTATGTCTGACTGCTAAAGGTCTAGTAGATGCACATGTTATCACCAACTGACTTGGGATCATTGGCAGTTATCTGAAGTCTCTTAGCATCCTTGATGATTTCTAGGCCATCTACATTCACCTCAAAGCTAACTAGGGTTTTAGTTTTAACTTCCATTCGACCAAATATCACCTCAGTTGATTTCTTGAGTTCATACTCAATCGTTTCCTTTTTGTACTTTATGAAGTTGTCTTGGTTCTTCTTCTAGAGTCACCCTATGTCTTTCCATATAATCATCCATGGTCGGGGTTCATCTTATGTAAACAATCATTCTTCTTGAGGATTCATCCATTGAAAAAGCCTCTTGTCTAGATGTTTTTGCAGTTTTATTAGCAGTTGATTTCTTAAGCTTTTAAGAAGCTTCCAATAGCAATATCAATAGTGGTCCTCTTTTTTAGCAGATGACTTGGTAGTGGCTTCTAGTCCTAGCACTAGCTCTCTATTTTATGATTGCTCATTAGATATTTTCCTTTTTAGAGATAGCAAAGAAGAAGTGTCAGACCTTCTCATTACAACCGTTCTTCTTTTCAAAAGTTGAACCTTTTGGTTCATTCTCCTCATAACTCTTCTAGCTTCATTTCCTTCTCTTCTGAACTATCATAGTCGTATCTATCTAGAAGCTGATTTAGTTTGGCTTCAACTTTAGATAGAGGCTCATAGTCTTCATTCCATATGAGGAAAATGAAATTGGTTGTGATGATGTACAACTTGATCAGCAAAAATCAGAAGAGTGTCTTTAGCTTCTTTTGACTCATCTTTTCCATTTTTGGTAGCATCATCTGAGATTTACATGACACTAAGTGGGTTAAGAAAGGCACATCCAAATGTTCTTGTGGTACCTATGAGACTTGGAGACTCGAGATGATTGATTATATAAAGCTCAATTGTCTCTTTCAGTGATTTAACCTTAAGTTCAAGGTCCATTGCCCTGGCTATTGACATATAAAGAGTTATGAGTTGATTTTTCAGGGAAGTAACTCTTGCAACCTTGTCTTGGGTAGTCCTGAGTTGAACCTCAATGTCAAGGAATCTATCCGTTGAATCCTTAAGCAAACGTTTATCAAGTTCAAGAACTATGGCTTTTTAGCATAACCTTAAAGTCTTTTCTGGATGATGGTTAATTATAAGTAACAATATTAATAGATTCTAACAAATACAGAGAACCGCTCCAAAAGGTAATAAAGAATACGACATATAAGAATAATTATATTGTTTGATAGAAAGAACCACCTTAAGACACTTATAGAATCGCCCAAAGAAAATATCTATATATTAAATTACTTTACATTTGAAGCGGTTTCTATTCTATTTTGAAACGGTTTTATGGATTGTTTAAAAAAAATTCTCATGAGGAGGTTCTTACCCCATCTCAAAAAATGTATTTCACTTTCTCATCTAGTGCCTAAGGGTATCATTTCTCATGGATTGACTATCTCCTAGATCTCACTTATATGCCTACTTTAACATCGACAGGGATGGTTGCCTGATTATCCTCATTTCATCACAGGTTAATATATTTTTTTTGGAACCAAACCTATCAATTGGAGTTCTAAGAAACAACACGTAGTTGCTCAATTTAGTATAGAGTCTGAGTATCACACTTTAGCACACACATTCACAGGAATTCATTGTATTATGTCTATCCAACAAGAGCTTTAGAATCCTATCATTTGTATCGTATATTATGTTATACCAAAAGTTAAAATCAGACCAAATATATAAACTACATATAAATTATCATACTAGATATTATATAAATGATATAGATTACAATAGTAGCATACTTGAATTGAAGAAGACACGATATTTTGAGAGCAAAATTAGACGGTTGATGCATGCGAGCAGTGTCCCAATACATAAATTTCCCTTGTCGGATCTGTCATGAGGATAGAAAATCAAACAAGAAGATGATATTGATTCTGTCGAAACCCTCTACGTTCACTTATTCGACGAATATGCAAGTGGTTCCTCAGGTATTTTGAATATGATAAAAAAGGTCACTAATAGAAGGAGACAAAAAAAAACAGTCAATTAATTGTTAAACTATTTTAACAGTTAAAATAGTTAATTTCATAATCAAGAATTAAAACAAAAACAATTTAATTAGTAAGAAGACCCAAAGACCCAATGCCGTATCTCAACCCATTAAATTATATAATATTAATTTAAGTATATATAGTCTAACCCAACACCATATGTCTAAGCCCATGCATTTTAAATAAATCCTAGAATTAGAATTTATAAGAAAAAGAAAGTTTCTTCTTGTTATCATTACGAAACAAGTCCCATATTGTTCGATTCATACAAAGATCCAACATATCACACAGATTATTTGATCATATGTAGGGCATTTCTGTCCGGAATTTATTTTTTGTTTTCTTAAAGTGTGTGATCCCCTCATCACACTATTATTGTAACACCCGGATATTTATTATTTTGAAGCCGGCGAATAAATAAAAAGAAATAAAGTCCAAAGTCGAGGGACCAAACTCGCCAATGAAAGAAAGTCGGGTGTGCGGAGTATATAAGGGAGAGGGCAGCCCTTACCCTCTCCCCCATACACAAAATTTCAGCCACCTTAGAGAAGAGAAGAGAGAAAGGAGAAGAAAAAGAGAAAAAAGGGTGTTTCGGGTGTCCAAATTCGTCGTGTGGCAAGCCAATCGAATCCCTTGACATTGTGCACGATTGTGTGAGTTTTAGGACCCCACTTTTACTTGTTTTCAACCGATTTTAGGGCTGGAAGCATAAAAACCCGTTTTTGTATGTGTGTGTGTTTGAGCCATTTGCGTGTGATGTGTGTGATGCGTTTCGTGTATTTTCCGGGCTGGTGTGTGCTTGTATGGTGTTATGGTATGCATCCCTAAGGTCCAGAAGGGTTAATTTAGGCTTAAAATGGGTTTGGATGAGCTTGGAGGCCGAAAATGGCAGATTGGGTTTTGGATGAACTCCATTCTGCATCAGCTAGGGCTAGGCGTCCGAATGGAGGCAATATGACCGAATGAGGGGCGATTGAAGGTCATTCGCACGATTGGGATTCATTCGCACGATTGAGGGTTCAATCGCACGACTAAGGCTTCAGTCGCACGACTGGGAGTCCAATCGCATGGGGATCGCACGACTGAGGGTTCGATCGCATAAGTGCTTAGTCGCATGAGTTCATTCGCATTAGTCCCATCCGCATACAGGTCCATACGCACGACTGGATGTTCAATATTCGCATAGATGTTCATCCGCATGAGTCCAATCGCATGATGTTCAGTTGCATGGAGGCCATGCGACTGAAGGGTGTCCATACGCACGAATAGAGCTGTTGCACCCGAAGGAAAGTGTAGTTAGACTTCTGGCTTTCGGGGAAAAGTGCAGATGTAAGTTTGACATAAAGTTTCTCGTAATAGTATGTAAGGTGACTGTTATGGCCTTAGAGAGCATGTAGGGCATGATGATGAGGATGATGTTGCATGTTTATGCATGTTATGTATGTATGATGTTGCTCTGTATGATGATGGTGAATGTGTATGATATGTTCCTTATTATGATGTATGATTATCTTTTCTATGGCTTTACGTATTATGATGAATGAAATGAAGTATTATGTAACGTAAAGTGGAAAGAAATGACGCGTCTTGCATGCATCGAATAACAGGTCCTTCTTTGTGATTGACCATTAATGTAGAACCTCTACCGCTTACCCTTAGTACTGTGGCATACGTTTAGCTGTTCATTTATTGACTTCGGCCCAGTGGCTATGACTGATCGGGTATCCTTAGTACTGTGGCATACGTTTAGTTGTTCATTTATTGACTTCGGCCCAGTAGCTAAGACTGATCAGTTACCCCTAGTACTGTGGCATACGTTTAACTGTTTCATTATTGACTTCGGCCGGTAGCTGAGACTAATTGGGGTATAGCATATGGTATTGGTATGGATGATGTCCGATGCGCAAGTAAAGTTAAATGGAACGAATGAACGAATGAATAAAGAAGATAATAATGATATTATCCATGCGTACGTATGATGTGTGATCATGTTAAAGTAACAAATAGTTTTATATGAAAGTAATGTAAGTTTTATAATAAAACTAGAACTCACTCAGCAACGCTGACTTTTTATATGTTTTCCAGTTGGCAGGTAATGGTTGCTGAGGATGGCACGAGGTGGCTACTCAGCTCTTTTGGGATGGCATCCATTTATAAAGCTTTTTGTTATAATGCAAACATGTATTTTGTAATCGGATAATGATGTATTATTGGGCAAAAGTGTTTATAATGAAATGAGATGTCGTTTTTGAATGTTTCCGCTGCAATGTTTTTATGAGACAAATGTAATTATATGTTTTATGTGCGATGAATGACCAACTGTAAGCGACCCGGGAACGGGGCCTTACAAGTTGGTATCAGAGCCAAAGTTTAAGTGAAATGGTAAACTTTCAAAATAAACTTTAACTTAAACTGAGAATGGGACGAAAAGGGAATGGGATGCCAAACTGAGTAGCTGCGTGCCATCAGGTATTTTCTTAAAGTTAATCGGTTTATGTGCGCATGGTATGTGGTTATGTGTGTTGTATGTAGATTTAAATACTGATGTAGTCAGGACAGGTAATACTTGGGGTATGAAGAGTAAAGTAAGTGGCTAATCACAACTGGCCACTGTAATTAGGGACTTACTATACTTGACATAAACTGAGTTGTTTCCTTGAATGACCGTGTTGGTGTTTGAATCTTTCAGTGTGATAGAGAATGGCTGGTGGTAGATCTTCTAGAGCTTCTAGGGTGGAGGCCGTGGTGGCCCTGATGCAGAACCCCGCCCTAAAAGAGGAAGGCCTAGAGCTGAGAAAAAGGTTCCTGCAGAACCTGAGACTCCTCATCCAGAAGCTGGGGATGAGAGTGCAAACTTGAGGGCCTCGGTAAAGGAGGCTGTTGTTGAAGAAGTACATCAGGTCAAGCAGACAATCTTACCGTCTGTGGTGACCGAAGTCATCAAAGCTGTGAAGGAGGGAGAAAGGAAGGAGAGAAATAGGGCCTCGGGGGAGCAACCGGAGCCTGAAACGATTTTCTCCGATAATGAGGAGGAAGAGGAAGAGGAGCCTGTGCGAGAAGTGGCACGAGGCTGTAACTACGGGGTGTTTATGAGATGCAAGCCCCCTACCTTTGACGGTAATGGCAATGCTACCGCTGCTCACCGATGGGTGAGAGAAATGGAGGCTGTTCTTGACATCCGCGAGTGCCGGGAAGATCAAAAAGTAAAGTTTGCCACCCATTCATTTATGGACTCGGCATTATGCTGGTGGTGGGACAACATTGTCCAAGCGAAGGGTAATCGGGCAATCAGGAGAATGAGGTGGCCCGAACTAAAGAAGATGGTGATTGAGGAGTTCTGTCCTCACAGGGAGATGGATAAGATTGAGAGGGAGTTCCTGCAGCTGGAGGCGGGATCCATGACACACCAGCAATACACTACCAAGTTCAATGAGATGGCACGGTTGGTGCCGGATCAGGTGACGCCTCTTTCTCGGAAGATCAAGAGGTACATTCAGGGTTTACCGGTGGATGTTCGCCGGCATATGATCGCCGCCCGGCCAAGTACGTTTAGGTCGGCGGTCGATTTGGCCGGAAGACTTTATGATGAGAGGGAAGTGGTGGTGGCTGAAGCGAATAGGAAGGGTGGTGGTGATCGAAACTGGAACGGGAAGAGGTTTGGTCGGGGTGATGCCTCGACGGGTAACAAAAAGGCACGGGTGGATGACCGCCGCGTGGCCACACCGGGTGCAGGGTCAAGGAGGTGTGGTAAGTGTGGAAAGGAGTGTGCGGGAGAATGTAGGCTGGGTTTGAATTGTGCTTCAAGTGTGGGAATACTGGGCATATGGCGAAAGATTGCCTGTCGGGCAAATGCTTTAACTGCGGGGAAATTGGTCATATGAGCAGGGATTGTAAGAAGTCGAGGGCTGAGAGTTCAGGGGCGAAGACGACGGGAGGTGATGGGTCGAAGGCGAGCGCCAGGGCATTCACCATGACAAAAGAGGAGGCTAGGACGAACCCTGACGTTGTGTCCGGTACGTTTCTGGTGAACCAAACTTTAGCTTTCGTGTTATTTGATTTTGGTGCTAGTAAGAGTTTTATTTCTGCTGCTTTTTGTGCTAAGCTGCATGTTATTAGTAGACGTGTTGATGCGCCCTTTGATGTAGAAACTGCCATAGGTAAGTCTACCAAGATTTCTGAGATGATAGAGAACTGTGATGTGGAACTTGAGGGTCATAAGTTTCCTGTTAGACCGTTCGTGATGGCCTTAGGTGGTTTTGATTTGGTTCTTGGGATGGATTGGCTAGCGGACTTCGAGGCGAACATTGTGTGTCGCAAGAAGATGATTCGGTTGTTGGCGCCTGACGGTAGTTCAGTGACAGTTTATGGTGATCGGGTTACTACGATTTCTAAGGTGATCTCGATGGCGGTGGCGGGAAAGTGTATGAGGCGTGGATGTAGTGCCTACCTGGCCTATGTAAAGGATGTGGATACGCCAACACCACAACTAGCCGAGGTACAAGTTGTGTGTGACTTTCCAGATGTGTTCCCAGAAGACTTATCAGGAGTGCCACCTGACAGAGAGATTGAGTTTCAGATTGATCTGATACCGGGTGCCCAACCTGTTGCCAAGGCACCGTATCGGTTGGCTCCGACCGAGATGAAAGAGTTGATGGAGCAGTTGCAAGAGCTGCTTGATAAGGGGTTCATTAGACCGAGTATCTCTCCTTGGGTGCTCCGGTCCTGTTTGTAAAGAAGAAGGACGGTAGTATGAGAATGTGCATCGACTACCGCGAGCTGAACAAGTTGACAGTGAAGAACCGATACCCCTTACCAAGGATAGATGATTTGTTCGATCAGCTTCAGGGTGCCAGTTGGTTTTCGAGAATAGATCTTCGATATGCTTATCATCATCAGTTGAAGGTGAGGAGCAGGATATTCCTCAAACAGCTTTCCATACGCGCTATGGTCACTATGAGTTTCTTGTCATGTCTTTTGGCTTGACCAACGCGCCAGCTGCTTTTATGGATTTGATGAACCGTGTGTGTCGGCCTATGTTGGATAAATCAGGGATCGTGTTTATTGATGACATCCTGATTTACTCGAGGAGCGAGTGAAGTAGAGCACGCCGGTCACATTCGGGAAGTTCTAGAGACGTTGAGAAGGGAGAAGTTGTATGCTAAATTCTCCAAGTGCGCGTTCTGGTTGCGCGAGGTTCAATTCTTGGGTCACGTGGTGAATCCTGACGGGATAATGGTGGACCCGGCGAAAGTGGAGGAAGTTATGCAATGGAAGTCACCAAAGACGCCATCCGAGATTCGTAGCTTCTTGGGTTGGCGGGCTACTACAGAAGATTCATCCAAGACTTCTCTAAGATTGCTTCTCCACTGAATAAGTTGACCCGAAAGGATGTGAAGTTCGTGTGGGGTCAAGCTCAAGAGAAGGCGTTCGAGGAGTTGAAGGCGAGATTGACTCAAGCTCCTGTTTTGTCATTACCCGATGGAAGTGAAGATCTGGTGGTTTATTCTGATGCTTCTTACTCGGGGTTGGGATGTGTGTTAATGCAGAGAGGAAAGGTTATAGCCTATGCATCTTGACAGTTGAAGGTTCATGAGGTCAATTATCCTACTCATGACTTGTAGCTGGCAGCCGTGGTCTTTGCATTAAAGATTTGGAGGCACTACCTCTACGGGACGAAGTGCACCATATTTACTGACCACAAGAGTCTGAAGTACTTCTTTGAGCAGAAGGATCTGAACATGAGGCAGAGACGGTGGTTGGAGCTCATAAAAGACTATGATTGCGAGATCCACTACCATCCGGGCAAGGCCAACGTGGTGGCTGATGCCCTTAGCCGGAAAGAGAGGCCCGAGCCGATTCGGGTGTGAAAGCGTATCAGTTGATTATGACCTCGGATGTGATGAAGCAGGTGAAAGAGTTCCAAGATGAAGCGTTGAAAGAAGATCATCTTTCTGAAAGAAGAGTAGAAAAAGATGAGAGGTCTGGTTGGGGAATTGGTGAAAACACACTCGGTGTTAGAACCCGGTTCGATCGTGTGTGGATTCCTTGTTTGGGGATCTACGGGTGAAGATAATGGATGAAGCTCACAAGACTTGGTACTATTCATCCTGGTGCCACGAAGATGTACCATGATATGAAGAAAGATTATTGGTGGCCGGGTATGAAGCGCGATGTGGTGGAGTATGTGAGTAAGTGCCTTACTTGCTTACAGGTGAAGGCCGAGCATCAAAAGCCGTATGGGAAGATACAACCTCTGGATATACCGGAATGGAAGTGGGAGCACATCACCATGGATTTCATTACAAAGCTACCGCGTACTCCGAAAGGGTATGATGCCGTTTGGGTGATAGTTGATCGCTTGACGAAGAGTGCTCACTTTCTACCGATCCGCGAGACATATTCATCAGAGAGGTTAGCTGATCTGTTCATCAGGGAAATTGTAACTCGTCATGGTATGCCGGTGTCTATTGTGTCGGATCGCGACACCCGATTTACATCTAAATTTTGGAAGAAATTCCACGACGCTATGGGGACGAGGTTACACATCAGCACGGCTTATGATCCCCAGACTGATGGTCAGTCAGAAAGGACCATTCAGACGCTGGAAGACATGCTTCGAGCATGTGTGATTGATTTTGGTGGAAGTTGGGACGACCATCTACCGTTAGCCGAATTCTCATACAACAACAGTTATCATGCCAGTATTGGCATGCCTCCATATGAGATGCTATACGGTAGAAGATGCAGAACACCGTTTGTTGGGGTGATATTGGTCAGAAAGAATTGGGAAGCGTCGAGGTAATCGAGGCTACGACTGAGAAGCTTGAGAAGATCAAAGCCTTCATGAAGGCAGCCAAAGATAGACAGAAGTCGTATGCTGACAAACGACGCAGGCCGATTGAGTTCCAGGTGGGTGACCGGGTTATGTTGAAGGTCTCACCTTGGAAGGGTATCATTCGCTTCTGAAAGCGGGGCAAGTTGAGCCCAAGGTATATAGGCCCTTTCCGAATCATTGCTCGAGTAGGAGAGGTGGCCTATAGACTGGAGTTACCGGATGAGTTAAGTGGAATTCACCCGACATTCCATGTATCTCATCTAAGGAAGTGCTTAGCTGATAAAGATATGATTGTTCCACTGGAGGATGTCGAGGTAGACGAACGGCTCAATTATGTGGAGCAACCAGTGGCAATCATCGACCGAAAGGAGAAAAGGCTAAGGAATAAAGTGCTTCCTCTTGTGCGTGTACAGTGGAAGCACAGGAAGGGATCCGAGTCAACGTGGGAGACTGAGGAAGAAATGAGACAACACTATCCATGTTTGTTCGAAGAATAACAGGTTTCAGGGACGAAACCTATTTAAGGGGGTGGACTTGTAACACCCGGATATTTATTATTTTGAAGCCGGCGAAGAAAGAAAAAGAAATAAAGTCCAAAGTCGAGGGACCAAACTCGCCAACGAAAGAAAGTCGGGTGTGCGGAGAGTATATAAGGGAGAGGGCAGCCCTTACCCTCTCCCCCATACAAAAATTTCAGCCACCTTAGAGAAGAGAAGAGAGAGAAAGGAGAAGAAATAGAGAAAAAAAGGGTATTTCGGGTGATTCGGGTGTCCAAATTCGTCGTGTGGCAAGCCAAATCGAATCCCTTGACGTTGTGCACGATTGTGTGAGTTCTAGGACTCCACTTTTACTTGTTTTCAACCGATTTTGGGGCTGGAAAGCATTGAAAACCCGTTTTTGTATGTGTGTGTGTTTGACCCATTTGGGTGTGATGTGTGTGATGCGTTTCGTGTATGTTTCCGGGCTGGTGTGTGCTTGTATGGTGTTATGGTATGCATCCCTAAGGTCCAGAAGGGTTAATTTAGGCTTAGAATGGGTTTGGATGAGCTTGGAGGCCGAAAATGGCAGATTGGGTTCGGGATGAACTCCATTCTGCATCAGCTAGGGCTAGGCGACCGAATGGAGGCCATACGGCCGAATGAGGAGCGATTGAAGGTCATTCGCACGATTGGGATTCATTCGCACGATTGAGGGTTCATAGCACGACTAAGGCTTCAGTCGCACGACTGGGAGTCCAGTCGCATGGGGATCGCACGACTGAGGGTTCAGTCGCATAAGTGCTTAGTCGCATGAGTTCATTCACATTAGTCCCATCCGCATAAGGTCCATACGCACGACTGGATGTTCATTCGCATAGATGTTCATCCGCATGAGTTCAATCGCATGATGTTCAGTCACATGGAGGCCATGCGACTGAAGGGTGTCCATACGCACGAATAGAGCTGTTGCACCCGAAGGAAAGTGTAGTTAGACTTCTGGCTTTCGGGAAAAAGTGCAGATGTAAGTTTGACATAAAGTTTCTCGTAATAGCATGTAAGGTGACTGTTATGGCCTTAGAGAGCATGTAGGGCATGATGATGAGGATGATGTTGCATGTTTATGCATGTTATGTATGTATGATGTTGTCTGTATGATGATGGTGAATGTGTATGATATGTTCCTTATTATGATGTATGATTTTCTTTCCTATGGCTTTACGTATTATGATGAATGAAATGAAGTATTATGTAACGTAAAGTGGAAAGAAATGACGCGTCTTGCATGCATCGGATAACGGGTCCTTCTTTGTGATGGACCATTAATGTAGAACCTCTACCGCTTACCCTTAGTACTGTGGCATACGTTTAGCTGTTCATTTATTGACTTCGGCCCAGTGGCTATGACTGATCGGGTATCCTTAGTACTGTGGCATACGTTTAGTGCTCATTCATTTATTGACTTCGGCCAGTAGCTAAGACTGATCAGTTACCCCTAGTACCGTGGCATACGTTTAGCTGTTCATTTATTGACTTCGGCCCGGTAGCTGAGACTAATTGGGGTATAGCATATGGTATTGGTATGGATGATGTCCGATGCGCAAGTAAAGTTAAATGGAACGAATGAACGAATGAATGAATGAAGAAGATAATAATGATATTATCCATGCGTACGTATGATGTGTGATCATGTAAAGTAATGAATAGTTTTATATGAAAGTAAAGTAAGTTTTATAATAAAACTAGAACTCACTCAGCAACGCTGACTTTTTATATGTTTTCCAGTTGGCAGATAATGGTTGCTGAGGATGGCACGAGGTGGCTACTCAGCTCTTTTGGGATGGCATCCATTTATAAAGCTTTTGTGTTATAATGCAAACATGTATTTTGTAATCGATAATGATGATAATGATGTATTATGGGCAAAAAGTTTTATAATGAAATGAGATGTCGTTTTTGAATGTTTCCGCTGCAATGTTTTTTATGAGACAAATGTAATTATATGTTTTATGTGCGATGAATGACCAACTGTAAGTGACCCGGGAACGGGCCTTACAATTATATTGTACTATTTTATTGCACTTATGTCCATCTCTACATATATATAAGGGGTGTATGTTTTAAAGTATGAATAGGGAATGAATTTGATTAATTAATCGAAACCATTTTACATGTGAATTTTAATACCATATAGATGTCCAACAAGATATGAAACTTATGACCCATTTAGTTCACAATATTCTTTTAAATAAAACTGAAATTAAAAAAAATTCATTTAAAATCTTGTTGATTGGTAAACTGATGAAATCCGAATTAAATTTTTTTCCTATATTCATTAGAATTATCTTTATTCAACTTGCACATGGAATGTTTAAAATTCAATAAAATGTTCAAAATCAAAATTTCAATTTTACTCAAATTGACCAACCAAACACGTTATCAACATTTCATTTCCAATTACTTTGCAAAACATTATGCGAACAAACGATCCTTTATATTTTGCCCGTGATCATAATGCGCACCATTTTATACTTTGCTAATTCTTCCTTATACCATGGGCTGGCAAAATGGGTACCAGTTTACACACATAAGAGCATGTTTAGCAAAAATTGCATCTTTGCAATTTATTATTTTTTAATTAATATTAAAAGTCTTGGATTTATCATTTCTTCTTTTTCATACCTAAAACATATAATTGTCACATTCAAATTACCAAATCTAAGTGTTAAAGGTATCGTTTGATACTTGTGCTAATCGCGTCGTTTGTAACCTGTCGAACACGATAAAACACGATTTGCTAGCCCTCCCAATTATGTCTTGCGTCGATGGCCAATGTGAATTGATATCAATTATATATGTCGACAATTCACAAAACTCAAACAAATAATTAAACGTAAAAATATAAGTAGATACATGTATCATAAGTTAAGAATGGCAACCTTGTTATGTATACTTCTCATTCTATATTCGGCCTAACAGTGGTCCCTAAAAGATTTATTGGTCCCCAAAATCCATCCGACACAGCAAACCCAGAGTAATATTGTTATTAGTCGGCAACTTCTTTTCATCATATTGTTGCGCAAATGGTGGTGTTTGTATCATAAATAACATGTTAAATGATTATTTTAGAAATATGACTTCATATGCATCTACATTTAAACTACACAAACTTCTAATCTTTCTTTTGATAGAATTTTAAATACCCATCTTTCAAAAGGTTTAAATAATCAGTTATTAGAAATCTCCACCTTAATAACCGTATTTCAATTATATTTTTACTTTCCACTATACACATAATTCTAACTAAATAAAAGATCTATTTTCAAAAGTTTAATCATATATACACACTATGTAAAAGCATCTCCTTCATAGATGATATATATTCAGTAGGAGTTAATTAATCCCTTGATAAGTGAATTGAACTTGATTACCATTGTTATGAAAAAAATCATTCACGTTAACAAGATATTATTATCATATAAAAATATAAAATATTAATAATAATAATATTAACAACAACAAGAATAGTAGTTAATTGTTATTATTATTCCCTCCTTTTTGTTGAAATAAATGAGATATTAATTATATTATCCTATAATTAGTTTTATCCTATAATTAAATTTCAAAGAAAATGAATAGTGATGATCATGTGTGGCACATTCTTATTAGTGCATGGCAAATTATAGGCTCTCTACTGATGTGTTCAAGATCAAAAAACATGTCAAGTCATCAATCAGAAGATGGTACTTGAGTTGATTGGGTGAGTACGTAACTTCTTGAATATTTTTTTAGAGAAAATGTTATCATATTTTTATTCCTAATCTACACCCATATAAATAACACTTGCCAGTATCCTTGACCTTCCCATAAGTGATGCTCCAAGACTTCTAGAGCCTTTGCGTCTTACAAAACTATAGGCAGCCACTTAAATGTACCAGTTGTATTGTCATGCATGACAACAAAAAATATTTAAAAAAATGATCTTATTTCAATCTATTTTCTTATTTATATTTCTCTTCATATTATGTATTCATCAAACTTTTAAAATTTATAATTATATACAAAACATATATATTTAGTAAAATCATACTTCGAACGATAGTGTTTGAGTTTTTCTATGTATGTTTTAAATTTTACTAATAGATAAAAGATTAGAAAGTGAATAAAAGAAATCATAAAAATATTTATAAGTATAAGCTTATAAATGTTAGAGAAAATTTACAACTGTGTGCTGCCATATTCCTACTCTAATGCAAGACTAGGTGTAAAGGACCAGATGCCCTCACAATCACTCAATATTCGATCGATAAACAAATAACAAATGCGGAATTAATACTATATATTGTTTAGACAATATTAGCCGAACATACAACCTAAATAAGATTTTTTAATGTATCAGACACCAAAGGTGTTTGTCTTAGTAATTACACATAGACCGATTGAAAATTGACATCTATTATATCAAAATTAAACTATTTATATTAATTATCAAAAGTAAAATTTCTCGTATATTTCAAAGTTCTTGCACATTTTTAAAGTTCTCCCACAACTTCTCTTTTCACATAAAGAGTTTCCGCATACTTTGATGAGTTTTCGTATGAACTTTATTTTAATTTCCTGACCCTCTATCCCTAGACTCGATGAATCAATACAATCACAGATCTACATTCCCTTGTAGTCACCTTCGTATGCATACATTCTCTTCTCTAAAGCTTTGTTAAGCATCCAATCGAAATGAGTAGCAATAAAATGAACATACACATCATCTTCAGTTGGATAAGATTCTAGTTTAAGCATATCTTGTTTTCCAAACTTTAGTAAATCAATTAGATCAATATCCTAACAGCTTCAAGTCTTGCTACAGGAACAAAAACATCTGTATAGTCAATCCCTTCTTCTTTGTGTTTATCCTTGAACAACTAGTCTTGTCTTATTCTTGATGACAAGTCCTTTATCATCTTTCTTACTCATAAAAAAACCCACTTGGTACCTATTTTGGTCTTCCCTTTTGTACACCTAAATACACAATTTAACATTTGTAAGTTCATTTTTATCATTTTATTGAAGATATTAAGGAATAATTGATGTGCTTTTAGTTGGTTTTGATGTATAATTTAGAGCACATCAAATATCCCACACTTGAACTTTGATTGTCCTCTAGCAAAATCACTTAAAATGACAATATCACCAAAAACCAAATAAATCAAATAATAAATATATCTTTCGGTAAATACACAAGTAAACTTATTCTACCCAAATGCAAAATATTAACCATATGTAGAATGATATCCTAGCAAGTAATAGCTTAGTTAGTAATGATTATTAAAATATAAAAATCCACACGTCTCATAAGGTGCACTCATACTTAACTAAATATATGGAGTCATAATCAAGGTTAAGTATGACGAATACGCTCAATTGCCTAGTATGAATCTGTGTGAAATCATATGCTTGTTAAGGGATCAAATCTCCACCTATTTTGATATTTACTTGCATAAATCATTAGGTCTTTGATAGGTTGTAACTTGGCTCGGGCTCGGGTATGGATTATTTGGAAAAAGTGGCTAAATGTTAAAAATGACATTCTTGGCTTATTTTTCTAACATAAACTATAAGAAAAAAAATAAAAGGTTCCCTATACAATACTTCAAGATAGAAGGGATATGCTAACTCGAGGACTCGTTTAAGATCAGATTGTCAAGACCGTACTTTGTTTTCAAAAACCTTACTTCGTCTTTCACCCGAAGATGTACGAAACATTCCTTTCGTAAGGATCGTTCGGCTTGAAGTCTAATAGCACCCAATCGCATTAGTTTCGTATATTGGTATTGGAACTCTGTTTGGTTCTTTTTGCATTTTCCGTCGTGGGACCAGTTCCAAAAGTTTGGGCATCTTTCGTATCTTTTTTCCGCCACTTTATAACGCTTTTGAAATTCCATAATATCGTGGAACTTGGTCCTTTTTGACATTTTTTTCTGGAATCGAACGTGAGTTTGAAATTTTATTCACAGATCTCTGGGGGAGGTCTCGGTTTTGCATGGTGAAGGCAACAAAGAAAATTAAAATCAAAAGAATAAATTCAAGTTCTTTTTGGTCTGCCGGTTAAATACCAAATTTTTCTTCTCTTTTTTTCCTTTTTTTAATATACTCCAAAAACATGACTTTAACAAAAAATGGGTTTTGTTGAAGGCTTTTTTGATAGTGACTCAGAAGGTTCGGGTGATCAAGAAATAAAAACATTTAAGCTTAACAGGGTTGTCTAGGGTTAACGTTCGTGTAAGGATAGTTAAAAGAAAAATAGTTGAGGCTTGAATGTTTAGGTTTCCTAATGCCTAAATTATTTTTATGCAATAAATACTAATTAAGGTCTTGAAATGTATAACCAAATCAAGTTCTAATCACATGTATCATAAGGTAGTCTCAACTACATCCAGAATAAAAGTAAATTACATAAATACAAAAGTTGTTTAAAGCTTAAAAATAAACTCACATATGAATGGACTAGGGTAAAAATGTTTCATTTTATATGTTTAAATATTTTTACTAAATCATTACTTTTAAGAATATCATAAAAAATATTTTACAAGTTTATTTGGATTTTATTTATTTCCCAAAAATGTTTATTTATAACTTGTTTTATCGAAAATTGTAACGCCCGGTAATTTCCTTTGAAGCCAAGGAAAGAAGAAAAAGAAAGAAAAGAAATAAAGTCCAAAGTTGAGGGACCAAACTTGCCAAAACGGGACAACCCTTGAATGAGTGGGGTATAAAAAAGGGAGGGCAGCCCATTCTCCTCTCATTCTCCCCTTTCATTCGGTTCTAGAGAGAGAAGAGCAAGCTAGGGTTTTTGAAGGATTCGGGACACAAAAGTTGAGGTGTAGCGGGTTGGATTGAAGCTCTTCTCGTAGAGGTCGTTAATGTGAGTTCTAGGACCCCTCTTTTACATGTTTTCAACTGATTTGGGGCTGGAACACATAGTAAAACCCGTTTTTGAAATGTGTGTGTTGAACCCGTGTGTATGTGTTTGTGTGTGATTCGAGTGGGGTTTGATTTCGGGCTTGTGTGTGCTTGAATGATGTTGTGGTAGGTGTTCCTAAGGTTAAGGATGTTTGATTTAAGCCTAGAACAGGTTTGAGAAGGCTTGGAGGCCGAAAATGGAAGTTTAGGTTCGGGATGAACTGCATTTTGCATCAGTTAGGGCTAGGCGACCGAATGGCATGCGACTGGAGGCCATACGGCCGAAAGGCATGCGACTGAGGTCCATGCGCACGAATGCCATGCGACTGAGGTCCAAACGCATGGAAGTCATACGACTGAAGTTCATGCGCCTGTAAGGTATGCGATTGAAGGTTATACAACTGAGGTCCATGCGCCTGAGGTTCATTCACACGAAAGGTATGTGACTGAAGCCCATGCGCCTGAAGTCATGCGACTGAAGGCCATACGCATGGAAGTTATGCGACTGAGAGTCCATACGCATAGGTGTCCATTCGCCCATAGGCCCATCCGCATAGGTCCATTCGCATAGGGTCCATACGCCTGATGTCCATTCGCCTAAGTGTCCAGTCGCCTGGGAGGCCATGCGATTGAAGGGTGTCCATACGCCCAAATAGAGCACATACGCCCGAAAGATCATAGTTTATTTTTTGACTTTCGAGGAAAGTGCAGATGTGGATTTCGACTAGGGAGGTTCCCGGAGGTTCGTGTAAGTTGACTTTTGAGGTCATAGACGTTACGATGGGCATGTTGATGATGTATGATTGATGTTATGCATGATGGTATGTATGATGTATGTTATGTATGTATGATGGTGTCGTGCATGGCGATGTTTGTATGTTTATGTTGTTGTTCCTTAATATGTGTGGTTATTTTCCCGTGGCTTTATGATGAATGTAAATGAATGAAATGAAAGTATTATGTAACGTAAAGTGGAAGATAATAAAAAGAGGAACATGATGAATGAATGCATGCATTAATGAACGAACGAAAGTATGGAAGGCTTGCAAGCAAAATGTACGGAGGTGCACGGCTCTAAAATGCCGTAAGCTCAACTGCGTATGGTTTAGCTAACCCTTAAGGATACACGCAGGGGTTCCAGTCTTTGTGACTGACCAACGGTGTGGTACATGGTTTATAGTGATTACTCACCTCGGTGCTGGTGCCAGGCTATGTGCAGTGTGGAAGTCATTTATGATCTTCGGCCCAGTACTCGAGTTATGCATAATGTTGGGGGTGTAGTATACAGTGGTTTATAGTGATTACTCACCTCGATGCTGGTGCCAGGCTATGTGCAGTGTGAAAGTCATTTATGATCTTCGGCCCAGTACCCGAGTTATGCATAATGCTGGGGGTGTAGTATACAGTTGGGATCTTTGTCGCTTACCCAGGTGCTGGTGCCAGGCTATGTGTAGTGTGGAAGTCATTTATGAACTTCGGCCCAGTACCCCATTGGTTTGGGGCATAGCTGATGACACTGATCCAGATTGTGATAAAAAGGAAATAATGTGATAAAGAAGGAAAGGGCTAAAGAAAGTATGTGATGAACGATGATGAAGATAATAATGATATTATCTATGTGTATGTATTATGTGTGATCACGTACGAAAGTAAAGAACTTTAACGAAAGTCAAATATATTTTATTATAAAACTAGAACTCACTCAGCAACGCTGACTTTTATGTGTTTCCAGTTGGCAGGTGAGCTTTGCTGAGGGTGGCACGGGGCAGCTACTTGGAATTTTTGGATGGCATCCATTTGTATAACTATGATGTTTTTGTGATGTAATGCAACGATAATATTTTATAACTGTTAACAATGGTGTATTATTTTGCAAAAGCAGTCATTAATATATGCGATGGTTTAAAATTATTCCGCTGCGATGTTTTTCATAGATGTAAATAAATACTTTATGTTTTATGTGCGATGATGGCCCAACTGTAAGTGTCCCGAGATCGGGGCCTTACAAGTTGGTATCAGAGCCAAAGTTTAAGTGAAACGGGTAAATTTTCAAAATAAACCTAAACTTAAACTGAAAATGGGACGGAAAGGGAATGGGATGCCAATCTGAGTAGCTGCGTGCCATCCGGTATTTTCTTAATGATAATCGGTATTACGTGCGCATGGTATGTGGTTTATGTGCTGTATGTAGATTTAGATACTGATGTAGTCAGGATAGGTAATGCTTGGGGTATGAAGAGTAAAGTAAGTGGCTAATCACAACTGGCCACTTTAATTAGGACTTACTATACTTGACATAAACTGAGCCGTTCCCTTGAATGACCGTGTTGGTGTTTGAATCTTTCAGTGTGTTAGAGGATGGCCAGTGGTAGATCATCTAAGGCTTCGCGTGGTGGAGGTCGTGGTGGAAGTGGTGCTGAACCGCGACCCAAAAGAGGAAGACCTAGAGTCGAAAAGGTGGTTCCTAAAGAACCCGAGACCCCTCATCCGGAGGGCGGGGATGAGAGTGCGAATTTGCGGGCCTCAGTGAAAGAGGAAGTGGTAGAGGAGGTTCATGAGGTCATGCAGACGATCTTACCGTCTGTGGTGACTGAAGTGAAAAGGGCTATACGAGAAGGAGAGAGAAAGGAAAGGAACAGGTCCGCGGGAGGACAGGAGGGGCCGGAGACTGAAATGGTTCTCTCCGATGATGAAGAAGAGGAAGAAGAGCCTGCGCTAGAGGCGGCACGGGGCTGTAATTATGGGGCATTTATGAGATGCAAGCCCCCGACTTTCGATGGAAATGGCACTGCTGCTGCTACTCACCGGTGGGTGAGAGAGATGGAGGCTGTACTTGATATCAGCGAGTGCCGAGAGGACCAGAAGGTGGAGTTTGATGCCCACTCGTTTGTGGACTCGACTCTGTGTTGGTGGGACAATATTGTCCAAGCCGAGGGTAGCAGGGCCATCGGGAGGATGAGGTGGACAGAGTTGAAGAGGCTGGTGATTGCGGAGTTCTATCCTCACCGTGAGATGGACAAAGTTGAAAGAGAGTTTCTGCAGCTGGAGGCGGGAACCATGACACATCAACAATACACCACTAAATTCAACGAAATGGCATGACTGGTGCCGGATCAGGTGACGCCTCTGACACGAAATATTAAGAGGCATATTCAGGGTTTGCCAGCGGATATTCGCAGGCACATGATTGCTGCCCGACCGAGCACGTTTAGGTTGGCGGTTGATTTGGCGGGAAGATTATATGATGAAAGAACTGTGGTGGTGATAGAAGCTAGCAAGAAAGGAGAGGGTGATCAGAATTGGAATGGGAAGCGATTTGGACGTGGCGGAGCCGCTCCAAGTAACAAAGGTGCACGGGTGGATGACAGGCGTATGGTCACATCCGGTGCGGGGTCGGGAAGGTGTGACAAGTGTGAACAAAAACACCCCAGGGAATGTAGATTGGGGACCAATGTCTGTTTCCGTTGTGGAAGGACCTGACATGTGGCGAAGAATTGCGGTGTGAGGAGGTGTTATTCTTGTGGCGAGGAAGGCCACATGAGCAGGGATTGCAAGAAGCCGAGGGCTGAAGGTTCGGGAGTGAAGAAGGCTGGGGGAGAAGGACGAGTGCCAGAGCGTTTACGATGACACAGGAAGAGGTTAGGACGGACCCCGATGTCGTGTCAGGTACGTATCTAGTAATCAAACTCTTGCTCTTGGGTTGTTCGATTCCGGTGCTAGTAGGAGTTTTATTTCTGCTGTCTTTTATGCTAAGTTGCCCATTAGGAGTAGAAGTGTTGATGAGCCCTTTGATGTAGAAACTATCATAGGTAAGTCTACCCAGATTTCTGAGGCGATAGAAGGCTGCGATATTGAAGTAGAAGGTCATAAGTAGTTTTCTTTTAGACTGTTCGTGATGACCGTAGGCGGTTTCGATGTAGTCCTAGGAATGGATTGGTTGGCGGACTACGAGGCGAACATTATGTGTCGCAAGAAGATGATCCGATTGACAGCGCCTGACGGGAGTTCGGTGACGGTTTATGGTGATCGGGTCACTACTATTCCGAAAGTGATTTCGATGGCGGTGGCGGGAAAGTGTATGAGGTGTGGATGTAGTGCCTACTTGGCCTACGTGGAGGATATGGATATGCCAACACCACAACTGTCCGATGTACCCGTTGTGTGTGACTTTCCAGATGTATTTCCCAAAGACTTACCAGGAGTGCCACCTGACTGCGAGATCGAGTTTCAGATTGACTTGATACTGGGTGCTCAGCCTGTAGCTAAGGCACCGTATCAGTTGGCTCCGACTGAGATGAAGGAATTGATGGAACAACTGCAGGAGTTGCTCGATAAGAGGGACGGTAGTGTAAGGGTGTGAAATTTGTATGGGGTCAAGCTCAAGAGTAGGTGTTCGAGGAGTTAAAGGCGACGTTGACTCAAGCTCCTGTTTTGTCGTTGCCCTATAGAAGTGAAGATTTGGTGGTGTATTCAGATGCTTCCTACTCGGGGCTGGGATGTGTGTCGATGCTAGGAGGAAAGGTTATAGCCTATGCATCCCGACAGTTGAAGGTTCATGAGGTTGAAAGCCTAAAGATAGGCAGAAGTCGTATGCCGATAAGAGACGTCGACCGATGGAGTTCCAGGTGGGTGATAGAGTTATGTTGAAAGTCTCACCTTGGAAAGGTATCATTCGGTTCAGAAGGCAGGGCAAGTTGAGCCCAGGGTACACAGGGCCTTTCCGAATCATTGCTCGAGTAGGAGAGGTGGCCTATAGAGTGGAGTCACTAGAAGAGTTAAGTGAAATTCATCCGACATTCCACGTATCTCATCAGGGGAAATGTTTGGCAGACGAAGACATGATTGTTCCACTGGAGGACATCGAGGTAGACGAACGGCTCAATTATGTGGAGCGTGGCGATCATCGATCGTAAAGAGAAGATATTGAGGAATGAAGTGGTCCCACTTGTGCGCGTATAGTGGAAGCACAAAAAGGGATCCGAGCCTACGTGGGAGACTGAAGAAGAGATGAGACAACATTACCCTCTTTTGTTCGAGGAATAACAGGTTTCGGGGACGAAACCTATATAAGGGGGTGGACTAGTAACGCCCGGTTATTTCCTTTGAAGCCAAGGAAAGAAGAAAAAGAAAGAAAAGAAATAAAGTCCAAAGTTGAGGGACCAAACTTGCCAAAACGGGAAAACCCTTGAATGAGTGGGGGTATAAAAGGGGGAGGGCAGCCCATTCTCCTCTCATTCTCCCCTTGCATTCGGTTCTAGAGAGAGAAGAGAGAGAGAGAGAGAGAGAGAGAGAGAGAGAGAGAGAGAGAGAGAGAGAGAAGAGCAAGATAGGGTTTTTGAAGGATTCAGGACACAAAAGTTGAGGTGTAGTGGGTTGGATTGAAGTTCTTCTCGTAGAGGTCATTAATGTGAGTTCTAGGACCCCTCTTTTATATGTTTTCAACTGATTTTGGGGCTGGAACACATAGTAAAACCCATTTCTGAAATGTGTGTGTTAACCCGTGTGTATGTGTTTGTGTGTGATTCGAGTAGGATTTATTTTCGGGCTTGTGTGAGCTTGAATGATGTTGTGGTAGGTGTTCCTAAGGTTTAGGATGGTTGATTTGAGCCTAGAACAGGTTTGAGAGGGCTTGGAGGCCGAAAATAGTAGTTTGGGTTCGGGATGAACTGCATTCTACATCAGTTAGGGCTAGGCGACCGAATGGCATGCGACTGGAGGCCATACGGCCGAAAGGCATGCGACTGAGGTCCATGCGCACGAATGCCATGCGACTGAGGTCCAAACGCATGGAAGTCATACTATTGAAGTTCATGCTCCTGTAAGGTATGCGATTTAAGGTTATACGACTGAGGTCCATACGCCTGGAGGCCATGCGACTGAGGTTCATTCGCGCGAAGCGTACGCGACTGAAGCCCATGCGCCTGAAGTCATGCGACTGAAAGCAATACACATGGAAGTTATGCGACTGAGAGTCCATACGCATAGGTGTCCATTCGCATAGGGTCCGGACGCCTGATGTCCATTCGCCTAAGTGTCCAGTCGCCTGGGAGGCCATGCGACTGAAGGGTGTCCATACGCCCAAATAGGGCCCATACGCCCGAAAGAGCATAGTTTATTTTCTGACTTTCGAGGGAAAGTGCAGATGTGGATTTCGACTAGGGAGGTTCCCGGAGGTTTGTGTAAGTTGACTTTTGAGGTCATAGACGTTACGATGGGCATGTTGATGATGTATGATTGATGTTATGCACGATGGTATGTATGATGTATGTTATGTATGTATGATGGTGTCGTGCATGGTGATGTTTGTATGTTTATGTTGTTGTTCCTTAATATGTGTGGTTATTTTCCCGTGGCTTTACGTTGAATATAAATGAATAAAATGAAAGTATTATGTAACGTAAAGTGGAAGATAATGAAAAGAGGAACATGATGAATGAATGCATGCATTAATGAACGAACGAAAGTACGGAAGGCTTGCAAGAAAAATGTAGGAGGTGCGCGGCTCTAAAATGCCATAAGCTCAACTGCCTATGGTTTAGCTAACCTTTAAGGATACACGCAGGGGTTCCAGTCTTTGTGACTGACCAACGGTGTGGTACATGGTTTATAGTGATTACTCACCTTGGTGCTGGTGCCAGGCTATGTGCAGTGTGGAATCATTTATGATCTTCGGCCCAGTACTCAAGTTATGCATAATGTTAGGGGTGTAGTATACAGTGGTTTATAGTGATTACTCACCTCGGTGCTGGTGCCAGGCTATGTGTAGTGTGGAAGTCATTTATGATCTTCGGCCCAGTACCCGAGTTATGCATAATGTTGGGGGTGTAGTATACAATTGGGATCTTTGTCGCTTACCCCGGTGCTGGTGCCAGGCTATGTGTAGTGTGGAAGTCATTTATGAACTTCGGCCCAGTACCCCATTCTGATGACCCTGATCTAGATTGTGATAAAAAGGAAATAATGTGATAAAGAAGGAAAGGGCTAAAGAAAGTATGTGATGAACAATGATGAAGATAATAATGATATTATCTATGTGTATGTATTATGTGTGATCACGTACGAAAGTAAAGAATGGTTTTAACGAAAGTCAAATATATTTTATTATAAAACTAGAACTCACTCAGCAACGCTGACTTTTATGTGTTTCCAGTTGGCAGGTGAGCTTTGCTGAGGGTGGCACGGGGCAGGTACTTGGCATTTTTGGATGGCATCCATTTGTATAACTATGACGTTTTTGTGATGTAATGCAACGATAATATTTTGTAACTGTAACAATGGTGTATTATTTTGCAAAAGCAGTCATTAATATATGAGATGGTTTAAAATTATTCCGCTGCGATGTTTTATATAGATGTAAATAAATATTTTATGTTTTATGTGCGATGATGGTCCAACTGTAAGTGTCCGGAGATCGTGGCCTTACAAAAATTCTTTAAATTTTTTGATGTTTTTTCACAAAAATTGAAGGTTAAGTGATTTTTATAAAATTTCAATTTGGACTATTTGTAGCAAAGTGTTAATGTGTAAGATAACCCATACATCCATCCCCACACTTAAAATTCACATTGTCCATAATTTGATTAACAATTTAAAATAGAGAATGGTAACGAAATAACTCCCCTAAAAATGATAATTTGGAAACTTGTGCTCAGTACCCATAATAAAAGGATAGAGTGGCACGAAACAATCGGGATAGAGAATGGTAACGAAATAACTCCCCCTAATAATAATTGTAAGAATCCTCGGGATCACCTAAAAGATCATCATTTATTGAAAGCATTTAAATCTTAAGCACACATAATAAAATAAAATAACATAAATTAAAAGGATAGAGTGACACGAAACAATCGTGCCCTAGCCCCCCAAAAGTGATAAGGTTTTTAAGGGCTTTGTGGCGGGATATCCCCCCATTCATGATACATCCGGTTCCTGATGTATGTGACATCGTTGCTCAAACCATCGACTCAGTTGAATGCTTATTGTGTGTATCCAAAGGATCGCCTTGCATGATTGCTGGTGGTTTGGATCGCCTCATAAAGGTCTAACATACTCGGGAATTCACCGGTGCGCGAAGTGAAAGCCCCAGCTTCCTCATGTTGTGCCGGCATATCAAGGTCCATGATGATTTCCTTAGAATCCGCTGGATCCCAAATTTGTAGCTTTTTGTCCATAAACCTCGGCTGTCCATTTGGTAGGTATGTGATAATGTACATGCTTGTGAAGATGCTTAAGTCCAACAATCCTAGTATCAGTCCTTCAGTTCCCTTTGTGTTACATCCATAGCTCTCGTACAAGTTCAGAATCCAGCTGCCTCCAAACATAGGTGTTGGAAGCACATGATGTTGCGTTTCTAGCAAACAAAATACAGATAAGTATCAAACATTACATGGCTGATGTTTCACCATACAATATAAAATAAACTAGTCTCTTAAACTAACTGCTCCCTCGTTTTGACCACGTGCAGTTATCGAATGGCTAAGGAGACGATGTATGTAACGTAACGGCGGGTCCTGTATCTGACTGCTTTTGGTTTTACACGAGTTAAACCCCCCCGGTTCTAATTCCCAGAATGCCTTTCGTATAGTACCACTTTCGTGTCTTTACTTTCCTCATCCGGAAAGATGTTGTATGCTGGCATTTCTAATCTCGCTCCCTCTTTTATTTCTTGTTCCGTATAGATTCCTAGATAAACACCGAACAAGGCAATGGATGTTTTTCACCAACGTCCACCAAGTCTAAATGAAACTGCCTGATCATCCAACGGGTTAGAGTCTTTCATGCTAAATCTAAAAGATGCCAAAAATTCAAGAGTTATTTCATAAAAATAAGGATTGTTTTGTAAAAACAGACATTTCCACTAATAATAAATTACTATGTCTTTCTAATTGTCCCACGACAACCAATGTGTCTTCATTAGCTTGCAGATGTAATTTTCCAGCTCTTTTTAATAGTCTTTGTAACCTGTCACGATACCACCATTCACAGTTCGCATCAAATTGTAGATAACGATGATTCATGTTCCTGAAATTTTAAATAAATAAGTTAAACTATACAAAATGAATTTCTGTAATAGTTTCATTATATCAGTAAATAGGCATGAGTTTGACGAGTTATTATCACATATTTGCTTGATTCATGTTTAAAATAGTTAAAATTCTGATTTTTAAGAAAAAGTTATTAAACATAGGGGTGTGCCTCATGGAACATGGGGGTGTGGTAAATATTTTGAGGTGTGAAATTTTGACTCGAACACGTGTGATTTTGTTTGCATACCTTTGATTAACTATGAGTTTAACGTTTTCTTGCTTGATTTATCAAAGATTACATATGTAACATTTTAATCACTTGTTAATAATTCATGGCACTAAAAATATAAAGTGTTAATACCAATTATTTAACACATTAATTCCTTGTAACTTGAATGTAATTAACAATGATTCAACTATGGTTTTATGAAGACAGTCATGTTAACAACTTAAGATAAAACATAAAAGAAAGAAAACTAACTAAATACTATCATTAACATACTAATTAGCAACTAATATAAACATTAACAAGAAGGTTTGTAGCATTAATCATTCCATATAACACGAACCTCTTGGTGACTAATCTTTGAAAGAAAATGAAAGAACACTTGAGAATGCTTGAAAATATGGAAGAAAAATGAAAAAGATGGTGAAAATGGAAGTGAATACGGGAGGTAAGAGGCATGCATTCAGTTTTCAATAGATATAATTGACGGGGAACAAGACAAAAGGGTGAAAAAAGTCAGAATGTGTCAATTTTTGCCTGTCACGGGGGCGTGCCTCCCCTTTTGTTATCGGGTTTCAGTTTTTGTTGTTCCAATATTCTATGTTGTGTGTTACATAATTTTCCCGGTTAAGTTTTATCACTTCCAAATCACAAGAAAAGGTATGAAAATAGTCCTAGAGTTAATTAGAAATAACCCAAATGACAGTTACATTTCATAATGACCTACGGTTGCATGATGCGTTATAACCGAGAGTGCAAGACTATAAAATTAGATTCTTTAACGTGCGCTAGCGCATATAACACATCACGAAACACTTCTAGAAGAAACCTTTACACCATTCCGTGTGGAAGCGGTTCGGATGGGATAATGCGAAGTGCGGCTTCTTAATTCTGTAAGCTGATGGTTGACTGAAACGACTTCTTCGCCAATCTTTTAAACTTTCTAGTATATATTCTTGCATTGTCGGTTCTCTACTTTCAGAACGTCGTTTCTTCGTAGGGTTCCAGCTTGTACTTTCATGACTTCATTCTTTTATCGTTTTGATGTTTTTCAGTAGGAATTAGTGTGATGAAAGCCTAGAAAAATTGTAGTATTTATATACAGCTCGGGAATGGTGATCACATGGGCGTGCTTGGCTAGGCACGACCCCGTGACTGTTAGTTTTCAACATAAATCTGAACTGCAACGTTTTAGAGTCGTTAGCAGAGATCATGGAAAAATTTTTGTTAGAGTCACAGGGGGTGCTTGGCTAGGCATCGCCCCATGGTTGGCATGTGATGTCCAACAAAAAGTTAAAATTTTTAAAAGAAATACTTATATAAGTCGTGTTTTATTTCAGTTCTTTGGCGTGACCCTTCCTTATACTTAATATTCATTGGGGCGGATGTACAATTCCTTGAAGAAGATCTTGGTCGGTCCATGGGTATACGGTTTTAAATGATGACCATATACCATGATACTTAAACTATCGTGGTTTTTAATTTTGATGGCACAGTTCGGAAAAATGTCTTTAGTCGTGTAAGGCCCAGACCATCATAATTATAGCTGTAAGGTTTCATATAAGGCTGAGGCATCTAAAACATTCAAAGTCTTTCCTGCATGCATGCACTGAAGTATAGAGTAGAAATGCTTCGGAAGTTTTACACTCTACATCAGAATTATTCTAAGTGTAAAATCTTCCGAAGCCAAGACCAACATCTTTAGAAGCCAAAAGTGAAGTCTTCCGAAGCTTCAAATACAAAGTCTTCCGAAGCCAAGAAGTCAAGACAAATTTTTCCGAAGACTTTTTGAACACATGCTTTATCTGGTGTACTTTACCATAAAGCTAGACCACCTTTCCGCTGCAACTCTATTTAGTCACCAACTTACATAAGTTGGTGAAAAGGTCCATGCTTTTGGTAATTGTACATTGAGGTCTTGAGTCTGTGCTTTCTACTTTTTGTACTTTTATCCTTTTTGTAATATATTAGGATGTGAGCTATGGCATGTCATAGTCACTAGTCAAAAGGCAATCTGCCTTTTGACTCTACATTTGATTTTGTTGTTGTCTAGATCTTATGTTTCCAGCTGGCCTTCTAAGTATGGCTGGCTGTAGGATGTAGTATAAAATACTCAGGTCCTTGTATCTATCTTTATGCCTGGTAACACTTGTAAAGAACTTGAGAGCAATATACAACATTCTTGAAAACCAATACTTGTGTTGTTTGCTTCTAGTTTTGTCTTATATTTACTTGTGTTCTAAGTGTCAAACCTTATAAGTTACCAGTTCCCTATTTGATCTGTTAAGTATTCTAAAGCTCTCTCCTCATTGTGTGTTGTGTTGTAAGTGACCATCCCTTGAATGGCCCTGCAATTGGTATCAGAGCATTCTAGGCTCTTGATTATAAGATCTCACCATCTTAAGATCCCTCACACACATAAAATACTTTACAACTCAAATGGCAGCTATCACTAAGGTTGATATGGAAATTGGAACAATGACAAAGTCCCCACTAATCACTCCTGAAGACTTTGATACTTGGTGTCAAAGAATGGAAGGATTTATCAAGTCTTAAGACTCCAGGATGTGGGAGTTTGTTGTCCAAGGACCTCACATACCAAGCACCCCTTCAGCTGCTGTTGGGGGTGGTATGATACCAAAGGTGCCAGCTGACTTTTCTGAAGAAGATAGGAAGAAGATTGACATAGATCATAAAGCCATGACTGCACTCCAAATTGCTCTTCCAAACTCCATATACAGGGGCTTCAAGAAGTGCAAAACTGCCAAGCAAATATGGGAGGCACTGAAGCTCATGTATGAGGGGTCCACTGAAGCCAAGGAGAACAAGAAGGACCTCTTGAAGCAGCAGTTTGAGAACTTCACCTACAAAATAGGTGAAACCATGACTCAACAATACTTCAGGTATGTTGAGATTGTGGATACTCTAATGGATGTTGGAGTAACTCTTGAAAACAGGTACAGTGTGAGGAAGTTTATGTCCTCTCTTCCTAGATAATGGACACATTATTGTGTTGTTATCAAGAGAACTGAGAACCTTAAGACTCTTATTTTGACAGAGTTGTATGGTATTCTTAGTGGTTACCAGATGGAGATGAATATGCAAAATTCATCTGGTAAATCCAGCAATCAGTAGAGTTCAGCCCTCCATGTGGTTGAAAAGGATGGCATTGAACCATAATATCATCTAATATGCTACCCTGACAACTCACAAAGGGTCCTTTCATCACCTTCGCGAAGACATCAAGATAAAGCTACACTCAAGGAAGCCCATTCCAAGAGACAGGCTCTTCACATGCCCTTATGTCTACTGATGAAAGCACATGCAAATTTCTCTTCACCCTTGAAGATCTGGACTGTATCCATCCAGATAACCTGGAATACATGGAGATAGTTCAGCAAATGGCTCTCCTCACATATAGAGCCAAGAAATTCTACAAGAGGACAGGGAGGAAGTTTCCAAGAAATGCAGCCAGTGGAAAGTTTGGGCTGGACAAAAGCAAAGTAAAGTGTTACAACTATAACCAGATGGGACACTTTGCAAGGGAGTGTAAGTCACCAAGGAAAAATGGTGGCCAAACACAAGCAAGACCAAACTACACTGAAAGAGCTTTCCTGAATGAGAAGCCAAAGCAACAAGCTAGCAGTTGCTATTGACAAAGGAGGCTTCGACTGGAGCTTTCAGGTGGAAGATGCATCTCTAAACCAAGCACTTATGGCAGACCATGATAAAGCTAAGGTATTGGAACATCTTTGTACGCCTAAATGTATTGCTAAAGTTAACATATACAGGTCCTTTAACTTAGAGATGAGATCTGATCTTGAGTCTTTAAATATATTAAAATCTGATTTCAAAAGAGCTGAAAATGATTATAAACTAGTTAGAGAAAACCATTTCAACTCTTAAACATGAACACACCAACTACAGGACTCAGATCAAAGATCTCATAACTAAGTTGACTGAATGCCAGGCTGAGCTTGTGATCAGCAAAGCCAGGGCAGAAAAATGTGTTCTTGAAGAAGTGACCTTCAAGAACATAATATCCTCATCCTTGCATGTAAAAGTTTGTTATCAAAATAAGCAGGGACTGGGATCTAGTGAAATAGCTCCTCCACACACAATCTTGTGTGTAAGATCTTCTAGGTGTGGAACTTGTGAAGATGAGGTTCCTCTCATAGACCCTATTAGTGAAGAGGGTGAAGAGGAGATGGTGAAGGATTTCTCTGAGAAGAATGAAGAAGAGCATTCTAAGAAGGGTCACCATTCCTCTGAGGAGAGTAAAACAGTTGGGATGACCAAGTCAAGGAGGAAGAACTTGATCAGGAAGGCCAAGAGAAAGTCCAAGAAAACTCAAGAGATCAAGCCCACCTTTAACTCTGCATAGAAACAAGTCTTTATTTCTGCAAGATTTGAGGTGGTTAAGGCTGAAGACATAAACTTGAACTATAGTAATAAGAGTTCTAGTTCATGTCCAAATCATCCCAGCATCAAGAAGAAGGCTGATATGTTATGCACCACTACTGCACAACCTGAACCATCCAACTCCAAAGGTAGTTCTATCCTTAAAAGGATTGCCATAGCATCTGCAAAGATGAAGATGGATAAGGAAAGTGATCAAGTTTAGCCTTGTTCACAAAATAAGACTCTTAGGAAGAAGAAAATGGACTTTGAAATGTGTGGGAGTATCTCTCATCTTGTTAAAGATTGTTTCTACAATCCAAAGAGTACTGTCCACATGACCAAGAAAGAAACTTCTAAGAGTTTGGAGAAGAAGCAAGCTTTAGAAGGAAAAGTTTTTCCTTTTGAAAGCTCCAAAATGAAGATGAAGACAAGTGGAAACTTGCATTCGGAAGATATTTTGGTCTCGAAAGAAAGGAATACTTCCGAAGTCCTAAAGCCTGCTGCAGTGATAGCAAGATCTTCTGAAGGTCCAGTCATCAAAATTTCCGAAGTGTTGAAGGTCAAGTCTAAGCTTCCAAAGGTGTTGTGGAAGACAAAGAAAGACCAAGTGCCTAAAAGTTCTTCATCAACATTAGTAAATGATCCTCAAAACATGACAATAGGATCAATTACTATTGCATTGTCTTCAACTTCTTTTTATGAGCCCAAGACCAATACGGCTTGGGTTTTTGAATGTAACTAACCATCTCTTTTGTGCAGGAATAGGTCAAGACAAACAGAAATGTATGGATCATTGATAGTGGTTGTTCCAGGCACATGACATGCAATAGGTCACTACTCCAACATTTTTTGATAATTGATGGAGGACCAGATGCTTTTGGAGGAGATGCTGGAGGTTACATAACTGGAAGGGGCAGGGTCACAAATGGTAAGCTCAACATTGAGAAGGTAAACTTTGTCAAGGAGCTTGGATACAATCTTTTGAGTGTATCTCAAATTTGTGATCAGAGACATAACATGCTTGTTACTGAGAATGAGTGCATTGTTCTCAGGCCCGGGGTAGTCATTCCTCATGAACATATCCTGCTCAGAGCCCCCAGGAAAGGGAACATGTACAAGATGGATTTGCAAGAAACATCTCCCTCAGAAGAAGTTTCATGCTTTCTATCTAAAGCCAATAATGATGAGTCTTTCCTCTGGCATAAAAGAATGTGCCATGTAAACTTTAAAAACATGAATAAATTAATTAAGAATGATTTGGTAACTGGAATGCCAAAGAAAGAATTTACAAGTGATGACCACTGTGTTGCATGGCTCAAAGGAAAGCAACACAAGGTATCTCAAAAGCCAAAGGAAAGAAACTCCATCACTACTCCCCTACACTTATCATATATGTATCTCTTTGGCCCCACCAGTGTAATGAGTCTAGGAAGGACCTCTTATTGCTTGGTGATTACAGATGACTTTACAAGATTCACTTGGGTCTTCTTTTTTAGAACTAAAGATGAAACCCCTAAGATTCTGAAGAATTTCATCTTAAAGATTGTGAATCAATGTGATCACAAGGTCAAAACCATAAGATATGATTAAGGAACTGAATTTAAGAACCAAATCCTTGACACATTTTGTGATGAAAAGGGTATTACAAGACAATATAATGCTCCCAGGACTCCTTAGCAAAATCGTGTTGCTGAGAGGAGAAACAGGACACTAATTGAAGCTGCAAGAACTATGTTGTCTGACTCTAAACTACCCATCACCTTCTGGGCAGAGGCAGTAAACACTACTTGCTATGTGCAAAATAGATTTTTAGTATTTAAGACACATGGTAAGACTCCTTATGAACTTTGGCACAAGAGGAAACCTTTCATGGTTTTCTCAAGTCATTTGGATGTCCCTGCATCATCTTGAATACCAAAGATCAAATTGCCAAGTTTGATGAAAATCAGATGATGGACATTTTATTGGATACTCTTCCCAAGCTAAGGCTTATAGAGTATATAATCTCAGAAGTAGAGTAGTTGAGGAGTCAGCCGATGTGACTTTCAATGAGCACGCTCCCAGTGTGAAAGGTTCTAGTCCTGATTGGCTATTTGATCTTGATTTAGTTACCAACTGTTTTAACAAATCTTGTGAGCATGTTTCAGGGTCTACAGATATATTATCAACAGCAAGACTTGAAGCTATTAGGATATTCCTAGCTTTTGCTGCATCCAAGGATTTCAAGGTCTACCAACTTGATGTCAAATGTGCTTTTCTCTATGGGATGATTGATGAAGAGGTGTATGTCAGACAACCACCTGGATTTGAAGATCCTAATCATCCTGATTATGTCTACATGCTTGATAAGGCTCTTTATGGGTTACACCAAGCACCAAGGAAGTGGTATGAGACTCTATCTCAGTACCTCTGTCAGCATGGCTACAAAAGGGGTACTATAGATGGAACTCTCTTCTTCAAAGGAACAGAGAATGACTTAATGCTAGTTCAAGTGTATGTAGATGACATTATCTTCGTTGCCTTTTGAATTGAAGCAGCTCCTCTTGCATAGCTTCAACCCAACATTCATCCTTTAAAGCCTCATCAATCTTCTTAGGCTCTATTTGGGATAGAAAACAAGAGTGGAGACAAATATTTGCATCATGGGTTTGTCCTCTTGTTCTTACCCATGTCTCAACATTTCCAATGATGTTTGTGGTGGGGTGAGACTTGTGGATCCTTAGTTGAGGGATCACAACAAGTTGTTTAGAGAGATCTAAATTAGAAAAGTTTAGATCTGGCATTGATGATTCACCCTCCACATCAGCATACTTATCAAGAGTGACTTGATCCAATGAGTATGTGACAACATTAATGTTGTTTTCAATGGAGTGGTTGTCAGCATCAAGAAATTCTTGATCACTTTTACCCCTACCATTTCCTTCTACATTTAAAGCTCTTTCATCTGAGTTTTATGCTTCTGAGTTGGAATTTGAAGGCACCCCAGAAGTATCAGCTGGATTTGTCATTGTTGTGTTGATAGAAACTCCATTTGCAGGGTTAGTTACAACTGGAGCTGAAGTAGTGTAGCTTGATGGTCTTCTCAGCTCAAATCTTGGATCAGGATCACCTAAATTAAAGCTCTGCAAAGACTTTGAGAAGCTGATGAATGATAGATTTGAAATGAGTGTCATGGGGAAACTTAATTTCATTCTAGGAATTCAAGTGAAGCAAGTTGACAATGGCATCTTTATAAGTCAGCCAAAGTATGTACAAGACATACTTAAAATATTCAACATGACTGATTGCAAGGTTGCTAAGACACCCATAGCCAAAAATCACTCCCTTGGACATGATCTTGAGGGGGAGTGTATGGATGAACACCTCTACAGGGCTATGATTAGGTCTCTTATGTATCTCACAGCTAGCAGGCCTGATATCATGTTTGCCACATGTATTTGTGCAAGATATCAAGCCAACCCCAAGATGTCACACCTGATCACTGTCAAGAGGATTTTAAGATATCTCAAAGGTGCCTCAACACTTGGCCTTTGACATCCAAAGAATTCTGACTTCAATCTGTATGCCTATACAGATAGTGACTATGGTGGCTGTAACATGAGTACGAAGTCTACAGCAGGGGGATGTCAGTTCCTTGGTGGAAGGATAGTCTCTTGGTAATGCAAGAAACAATCCTGTGTGTCTGCATCAACTGCTGGAGCTGAATACATTGCTGCTGCAAGCTGCTGTGCTCAAGTGCTTTGGATTCACAATCAGATGCTGGACTATGGATTTAACTTCAAGGAGACTCCCATCCACATAGACAACAACAATGCTATCTCTATTACAGAGAATCTTGTACAACACTCAAGGATAAAGCACATCAATATCAGACATCATTTGATTAGAGATAACTTTGAAAAGGGATTAATCAAACTGGTCAAATTTAACACAAATGAACAATATGCTGATCTGTTCACCAAAGGTTTTGATAAACAGAGATTCAAATATCTTGTATCAATATTGGGATGATTAACCTTGATTAGCTTTTCTTAAAACTTAATCATATTATTTCTAAAACCTGTGTGTCCTAAGTTGTCTATTTTATGACCTTCATAAGCCCGTGTTTATTGTGGAAGAGAAATCTTTTTGAAAGACATTCCTTAGTTTTTTGCAAATTTTGATCTTTTTATCCTTCGGAAGATATGTATTTACGTTCGGAAGAAACTTAAGTATTAGAAAACAAATAAGTACTTTAGTATATTTACCTTCGAAAGAAATTTTAGAAATATCTTTCGAAGCTTTAATTTTGCTTGAGTCCTTGTTTGTTTTTGAAGAAGAATTTTCTTTCGAAAGTGTTGGGTGTCGAATCCAGCAAATAAATAATAAAAATGTGAACCTACCGTACACACACTAATAATAGTATGAGCGGAAGTAGAGTTCGTGTCCTCAGGGATACGTGTCAATTATTTTATACCAAAAACGTTTTAGCACAGTTACTTTTGATTGATTATGGACTAAGGAAGGTGGGGGTTTTAACTACAAACTAAAACTAAAAGTAAATTGCAAAAAGAAAAAAAATTCCAGTGACCTGACACGGCCGTGTCAAAACTGTTAAGGAAATCCCACGCGGCCGTGTTACGGTTCTGCTGGAAAAACGAAAATTGACATTTTTTTGTATTTTTTAATTATAAAAAAGGGATTACTAAAAATGTTAATTAAATGGTGAAGTAAATTCAAATATAAAAACTAATTCCAACACTAAGGCAATTTCTTGATTTGATTTGGCTTACGATCATTAACGATTAAGGTGCAATGACAATTTTCAATTAATGATTTGTATCGATACTAGACATCACGCCGTTCGGATATCCCCTCTATCTAATGTCCAATCAATCGCAGTTCGTTGATTGGAGCCAACCCGCTACTCTAAGCTCACGCCGTTCGGATCTTAGCGTGCGGGTTGCGACGATAAAAGTATCGATTATAATTAAACACACACGCCGTTCGGTATGCTTAACTAGATTGTGTGATTCTATAACGAGAATGAATTCATAGACAAACTCAAACCGTTAATTGTTCCTTATATCAAAAATCAAAACTTGGTTAGGGTTTTAAAACTTGAAGAACTTTATTAGAAAAATTAATAAAGTGGCCAATTTTATTAACAATCTAATATATACCGAATTAGATCCGGGTTAAAATCAAGAATCAAACAAACAAACCATCAAAATAAAAACATCTCATAATTGCTTCATATAAGTTCAAACCAAAATCATAAAAATTAAACCTTAATGTTGAAATCAAGGATTGTTCTAGCCGGACATGACGACTAGATCAATCAAAACTAAAATAAAATAGAAAGTATGAATCGAAAACCAATAAAGAAACCTATTCGCTATTGCTCCTCGTTGCTTCTTGAACTTGATTCTTCAAAATAATCTCTTCAAAAATCCTTCCAAGGTGCTCCAAGATGCCTCCTTTTCTGCAGCCTCCCTCCTTTTATCTTTTGAGTTCTCCCCCTTCTTCCAACCAACTCTCCTCTTTTTTTTGGTTTTAAAGTTTGGATCTTTATCTTTAAAGTTTGAGTCTTTATCTTTAAAGTTTGAGTCTTTATCTTTTTCAGCCATTTGATTATTCTACAAAAACCAAAAATACACAAGAGTAGATTCCATCCTACTAAAACTACTCTTTTATAATTAAAATAAAAGATACATGCAATTAATGCAAAATATATGCTGAAATACAACCTAAAATTACTATAATTCATGACAAAAAATATAACTAACAAATCTCCCCAAGCTTAAACCTTTCCTTGTCCTCAAGGAAGTCAAGACTAGGAATAACCCTAAAAGTAAAAAGAGAATAGATAGTTATATAATTATGATGTCGGCAATACCAATCTTAGCCCCGCGTAAGAAGTATGAGCATGAAATCATTTTATTATGCTAATTTTCAGTTATCGTGACAAATTGGATTTTCAAGATTTTTATAAACAAATGTGCCCAATTTGCAAGTTATGATCCTCTAACCCTTAAGTTCCGGATTTATCGTTTCATATCAATTAAGCCGCGTTAAGTTAGTCATTTAAGTGTGCCAACACCTTTCTTCACACGGTGGAAACCTTCCTAACCTCAAGGACTATAGAGAGCAAGTGGTCAATTTTTCACCACACGATATCACAAATGTTTTTTTTTCATTTGCCATTATTGCGGCTTATTTATCACGTCACTAACTTCTTTTCTCTCTATTTTTTTTCCTTTTTTTTTTCTTTTTTTCTGATTTTTTTTTCATTTGGACTCGGCTCTCAACCTATTTTTGCTAGGTCTCAGTTTCCTTATGTGATCAGATTGGCATTAGGCACACATGGCTATTAGGTGTTTTATCTTTGTAAACCAAGAACAAAGGGCACTAGCATAACGGAGCACATTTATCTATTTATTACTATCAACCTATTTGTGCACGCAACCTACGATTAGCATAATAAAGGTAATATCATTTTTCATGTCATTCTCAAAATCTTTCCCGAGGCTACGAAGATGTTACCTTTTTTGTTTTTTTTTTTTTGTTTTTTTATGCATACCTAATACTATGATTAACTATATACAATGCAGTCCTAATTGCAGTTCCTAAAACTACATTGCTGCTGCAAGCTGCTGTGCTCAAGTGCTTTGGATTCACAATCAGATGCTGGACTATGGATTTAACTTTAAGGAGACTCCCATCCACATAGCCAACAACAATGCTATCTCTATTACATAGAATCTTGTACAACACTCAAGGATAGAGCACATGAATATCAGGTATCATTTGATTAGAGATAACTTTGAAAAGGGATTAATCAAACTGGTCAAATTTAACACAAAGGAACAATATGCTGATCTGTTCACCAAAGGTTTTGATAAACAGAGATTCAAATATCTTGTATCAATATTGGGATGATTAACCTTGATTAGCTTTTCTTAAAACTTAATCATATTATTTCTAAAACCTGTGTGTCCTAAGTTGTCTATTTTATGACCTTCATAAGCCCGTGTTTATTGTGGAAGAGAAATCTTTTTGAAAGACATTCCTTAGTTTTTTGCAAATTTTGATCTTTTTATCCTTCGGAAGATATGTATTTACGTTCGGAAGAAACTTAAGTATTAGAAAACAAATAAGTACTTTAGTATATTTACCTTCGAAAGAAATTTTAGAAATATCTTTCGAAGCTTTAATTTTGCTTGAGTCCTTGTTTGTTTTTGAAGAAGAATTTTCTTTCGAAAGTGTTGGGTGTCGAATCCAGCAAATAAATAATAAAAATGTGAACCTACCGTACACACTCTAATAATAGTATGAGCGGAAGTAGAGTTCGTGTCCTCAGGGATACGTGTCAATTATTTTATACCAAAAACGTTTTAGCACAGTTACTTTTGATTGATTATGGACTAAGGAAGATGGGGTTTTAACTACAAACTAAAACTAAAAGTAAATTGCAAAAAGAAAAAAAATTCCAGTGAGCTGACACGGCCGTGTCAAAACTGTTAAGAAAATCCCACGCGGTCGTGTTACGGTTCTGCTGGAAAAACGAAAATTGACATTTTTTTGTATTTTTTAATTATTAAAAAGGGATTACTAAAAACGTTAATTAAATGGTGAAGTAAATTCAAATATAAAAACTAATTCCAACACTAAGGCAATTTCTTGATTTGATTTGGCCTACGATCATTAACGATTAAGGTGCAATGACAATTTTCAATTAATGATTTGTATCGATACTAGACATCACGCCGTTCGGATATCCCCTCTATCTAATGTCCAATCAATCGCAGTTCGTTGATTGGAGCCAACCCGCTACTCTAAGCTCACGCCGTTCGGATCTTAGCGTGCGGGTTGCGACGATAAAAGTATCGATTATAATTAAACACACACGCCGTTCGGTATGCTTAACTAGATTGTGTGATTCTATAACGAGAATGAATTCATAGACAAACTCAAACCGTTAATTGTTCCTTATATCAAAAATCTAAACTTGGTTAGGGTTTTAAAACTTGAAGAACTTTATTAGAAAAATTAATAAAGTGGCCAATTTTATTAACAATCTAATATATACCGAATTAGATCCGGGTTAAAATCAAGAATCAAACAAACAAACCATCAAAATAAAAACATCTCATAATTGCTTCACATAAGTTCAAACCAAAATCATAAAAATTAAACCTTAATGTTGAAATCAAGGATTGTTCTAGCCGGACATGACGACTAGATCAATCAAAACTAAAATAAAATAGAAAGTACGAATCGAAAACCAATAAAGAAACCTAATCGCTATTGCTCCTCGTTGCTTCTTGAACTTGATTCTTCAAAATAATCTCTTCAAAAATCCTTCTAAGGTGCTCCAAGATGCCTCCTTTTCTGCAACCTCCCTCCTTTTATCTTTTGAGTTCTCCCCCTTCTTCCAACCAACTCTCCTCTTTTTTTTGGTTTTAAAGTTTGGATCTTTATCTTTAAAGTTTGAGTCTTTATCTTTAAAGTTTGAGTCTTTATCTTTTTCAGCCATTTGATTATTCTACAAAAACCAAAAATACACAAGAGTAGATTCCATCCTACTAAAACTACTCTTTTATAATTAAAATAAAAGATGCATGCAATTAATGCAAAATATATGCTGAAATACAACCTAAAATTACTATAATTCATGACAAAAAATATAACTAACAGAAAGCAATTTACTCTCGGAAGTTTTATTCTCCTTAGAATAAAATCTCTGAGTATAAAATCTCTTCCGAAGCAAAATTTTCAAAACTCTTTGGAATATCTTCCGAAGCCATTTTGCCTTCGGAAGCTTTTTCATCAACAACTTCCGAAGCTAATTACCTTCGAAAGCTTTTTAGACTTCCAAGAAAACTACATTTTTGGGCACTTTTTCAGAGGTGGGACCGACATCCGGTTTTCAAAGTTTATCATCTTTCATTAACTTTGTCTCATATCCATTTCATATATATACCCAACGGTTCCCCCCTCTTTCAATCCTCTTCTTCATCTGAACTATTCCCAAAACCTAAATTCACCCACAATCAGTCTTTGTTCTTCACTTTCTTCG